>JAOEHK010065500.1:0-19991 GCA_025447835.1 Labidoglobus nevermanni | reverse complement strand
GTTTTGGTCGAAATAAAGATATACTTTTGTGATGTGACACGCCACAAAAAAATATGTTTATATTTTTCGAATGTTGATACACTCAGCTAAAAAGGTTCGCCATCACTGTTCTAGGATGTGCTAAGATCGACTTCAACTCAAAACTATTTTAATTAAAGGCGTACATCAATTGTGCTGCACGCTTATTCGGTTTCTAATAGATATTAAGGAAAGCGTTGGTCCAAAAAGTTCAGAAAAGTTTTCCTCTTTCCTGCAATAATTACTGCAAGGGAGCAGTATTTTTCCAACAAATTGGGTGCAAAGTTCATTGGATTTCATTTCTTGTTTTGCTGGTCGCTTTGTTCAAAACATTTCCAAAATACCATAATTGATCCCACATGTTGGTTTCATAGTGCAAACCTGATAACCTGCCAAATGTGATATCTGAAAGAAACGGCTAAATTTGGAGTTTATGAACACACAGGTCCCAAATTTTGTTTCCAATGTTAATCTATATACAGGGCCGGCTCCAGGTGAGAGCAATCGATGCGTTGCATCGGGGCGTTTCAGCGTAAGGGCGCCATAAGTTAGAAGCATACTAATGGCCCATCTCACCGACATGGATTAGTGCTAAGGCCTTGTACGGCCTCTTAGTTTGGACGGGAAGATAGGATTGGGTTATTGTGATGGGATGGGGAGTCGTAGAGGACTGTCCTATCTGCTGGCCGCTAGGTACTCAACGGTAACGGTTTGGCAGGGATTGAACCCAGGTTACTAGACTCGTGGGCCATCCGGGCTCCATCTGCGTTATCGCTCGGCTACCAAGCGGTTAAGTGTGTCTTTCTTCTTCAATCTCCTCTATTTCAGTTCCAGACTGAATGTAGTCCTCATCAGAACCATTGTGCTTTGAATATATCTCTCTCCAGCAACATCAAGGTCAATTGCATGCAGCAGTACAGTGTTTCTTAAACTGTTGACTCGCTACCCCTAAAACCTTAAGAAGTAAATAATAGTAATTCACGGCGCCCCTGGGATTACTTAGTAAATATTTCGGACATACACAAAGCGTCTATGTGTATATTCGGATTCACCGGTGAATGTCGACATTCTCCTGATTTCGGTCTTTCATATATATATATAGTGCGGATGACAGGTTCAACTGCGGAATTGAACTACATATTTGAATTGCTGCTTTTTAATCTTTGCTTAATTCCGTATGATGGACTTCGTGAATTATTTTGCAATAATTTGTATATCGTACATTCGGCCAATTATGAATGAAATAAGTTAATCCAGTTATCATGAGTTTGATGCCATTGTACAAAATATTTTTTCAATTAAATGAGCATTCGCAGGGATTTGCAGAGTACCGTTTTGCGCACTGTGAGATAAAGAGACTCACAGATGCACTTTCCAAGTAGTCGCTCGATTAAATCTATGTTCGGAATACTAAATATTCCGTGCTATGAGCGTGGGTTTTCGTTAATAATGGACGATTTGTGCACAATGAACTAATCACACAACTACCAGACTACAGTTACAATGGTGAACCTACAGATTCACAAGCTCCTGAATTCTTCTAGGGATTGCAGTATTTAAAAATATGTATTGATGTTTACATTGATGAAAACAAGCCTGAACATTATGAATTGATGATTAACCTCCTTTCAATAATAGGGGCACTTGGGGATGATACTGAAAATGCTTGCTACTCGTAGTAAGACGATTGATGTTCCAAATGTTGCCGCATCCATTACTCAGCTGACCGGACCGCTAATCAACGCATCTCAATCATGGCTTCCTTATCTCATGTATTGTATTGCAAAGTGCTCAAGTTCCTCTCAATGCTATGTGGTTTATGGGCTAATTTCTGGCAAATTTAGTGAATCGAAATTCGTATGTCCTCTCCTACACCTCGTCACTTATTCGCGGGTATTCCCCTTGCGGCACTTCAAAATCCCAGGTGTAACGCATTGATTGCCCCAGGGATGCATCCGTCACAAGTTTTGAATCCGGCCATGCATAAGGTTACGCCGGCCCTGCTTGTATTGATTCTTATCGAACAGATCGAGTGTTATTTTGAATGTTATCAGCAGCATCTCTGAATCTCTGATCTTATTATAGAAAATGCACTGAACAAATGTCTCAAAGGGAATGCGACCTTCCCATTGATTGGTATGGCATTTGCATGATAACATGAGTAGCAGCCGAGCGGAAAGATCTGCAGGCATAAATTTGGGTGCAATTTACGCGCTTGCCGATGTGTGAATTCGTTGACAAATTTAATTAGCACACTTGCCAGTGTCGTGCAAGAAGATTTTGCGCGACGTGCAAAGCGACGCGCCTCTCACGTCAGCATGAGTTGGAATTTCAATTTAAATGCAAGGATGCGTAATGCGGAAATGAAGCGAATGGCCAACATTTTTCCCAATTTGATTTGCTTGAACAATTCGGGGGTGATCTTGTTTCTAATTATGCCTGTATTTCCTTCCACCTGTCAATATGGTCGGTTTGTTGGAAAGCGTATGACACACACAGCACTTAAGCCCTACTATTTGGGCCCATTGTATATCCTCCCTGTAGGGCCCCTTAGTTTTGGAAGGGAATGTAAGATTGGGTTATTGGGATGGGATGGGGAGTCGTAGAGGAGAATACTGCAACCACATCGGCCATTTCAGATGTACCATCCTGTCTACTGGGCGCTAGGTAGTCAATGGTAACGCTCTCCCAGGGATTGAACTCAAGTCACTAGACTCATGGACCTTCCTACGTTACCGCTCGGCTACCGAGCTGTTACCTGTCAATATAGTGTAATTATGAACTCTGAAGCAATTACGACACGAAGGGAAATTATAATCAACAAAGTCCTGAACGTAGCAGTAATCGGTTAAATTGCACCGAATACCGCCACTGCTCGTGAATTAAGTAACATCCGGCAAGGGCGCAATTATGTTTTGCCTCCCGTGCTGTCCGCGATAAACATCAATAAAGGCAGTTGGAAATTTCATCACGTTTTGCACATATTGTGCATATATTGTGCATCCGCTGGCAGTAAGCTTGCAGCATCCGATTGCAGCGCGAAGCGGACTGGGGAAGCAATCGGAGATAGACAGAGACCCGCAGCGTCTTTGGAGATGGAAGTGTTTAAAGCATATTCACCAACGCACCCATGCAATGCAATGCTTTGTCGAGATGCTGCATTAGGACAACTTAAGCATGGTTCTGCTCCGCGCCAAGGATAACCAAGGAAAACAGGCAAGTTGCGATCATTCAGTAAGCAGATGGAAGAGTGGCGAGATGCATGCATGCTTAAATTGCAAGTGGATTCAAGCATTATCCAACGCTCCTCTAGTCGACGAGCTTTATTACCATGGCTGCTTTCGCAAAATGCGCCTGTGAGTTGGTGAATTAATTCGATATGAATCCAACTCAATGATATTTCATCCGGGCGGCATGCGAGGATAATTTCACGGTGAATTTCAGTCTAACTTCTTCAGATGAACAAATTAGATGTTCATATTAATGAGCGCTTTCATTATTGTCCACTTTTGCCATTTGACTGCGATTTCCAAGTCACACATACTTTCGCAATGTATTATTAAAGAACCAGGGGCGTAGCGTGGAGAGTGCGAAGGGTGCGGCCCGCACCGGGTGGTGTTGTTGTTGTTCATAGGTGGAACGTGCCAGATCCTGTACCCGTAGACCTTGCTGGCGGACAAGCATAGGGAATATCGGGCTCCCGGTCCCGTGACTCGATGATGGGTATCCCCCGTGTACCATAATTATGATTGCAAGTCTTGGGTTTAAACTCCACAAGAGCGTTGTAGTTTAAAATCCATTGTGGTCTGCTTCAGAGGCGTGGCCTCTGGGGGGTACGGTGGGTACGGGTTGCACGTGGTGGCATATTTAGAGGGCGGCAAAATGCTGATAATTGGCATAATACAGTTCATAAGCGGAACGTGCCAGATCCTATACCCGTAGACCTTGCTGGCGGACAAGCATAGGGAATATCGGGGTCCCGGTCCCGTGACTCGATGATGGGTAGCCCCCGTGTACCATAATTATGATTGCAAGTGTTGGGTTTAAACTCCACAAGAGCGTTGTACTTCAAAATCCATTGTGGTCTGCATCAGAGGCGTGGCCTCTGGGGGGTACGGTGGGTACGGGTTGCACGGGGTGGCATATTTAGAGGGCGGCAAAATGCTGATAATTGGCATGATACAGTCCATAGGTGGAACGTTCCAGATCCCGTATCCGCATAGAGCAGTCATTCCTAAAACGGGTGCTACGGGCCCTAGTGGGCGTCTAACTCATCCACGGCCAAGGGTTTTCTCCGTTGTATCTGTTGAAATTAGATTCGACCCGCTACGCGGGCTATCCCGGGGTGTTTGTGAAGAAAACATCTGTAAATGCCGCAACGGACAAGCCTGGGGAATTCCAGAGTCTGGTGGCGGCGGACCCACGGGTATTCACCGTACTTGTCTTGCGGAGTAATGATATATTTTCAAGGTGTCTCGTGTGTTCATTTGGGTTGGCCATCCCTGGTCTAAATGTACAAGAATAGACCGGGAGGTGCTAAGTAATATTTGTCCTGAAAAGTGGGCGGTATGCCAAAAAGTTTGGGAACCACTATTATAGACAGTGCTGGCAGACAAGCACGGGAATACCCTCGAAAATGGGTATTCCCCCCAATACTGTCAATTATGGCCATACAAGTAATAATAGAGGTAACTTTTTAGAATTGGTGCAAATTCTACATGGCAATAACTTATTTAGGGGGCGGCAATATTTTCCTCCCGATGGTAGTTAACCACGCTACGCCACTGACCTACATCACAATTTAGTAATCGCGAGGTTGAAGCTTCAAGAGACCTAGCGAAAACGATATCTTTACTAATTATTTGAATTATTTGAATAAGATTGGCAAATTTTGACTAAAATTGTGTCGATTATGCACATATTTCTTCGATCTTTTGGTGCATACATTCCAAACCTTAATTATGTTACAGGATTCGCCATGAAATTGTTTGTAGGCCACAGAAGGAAAGAACTATGAACAAAGCAACTTTGCCGCTCAATCCGACGTGACTGATCGTCCATTCAGCTTTTCAATTAGTTGTCGAACTAACACTGATTCGTACACTTAAAGTTATGATAGTGTGATGGGGATTGTTAGCACATTGTGCCGTTTTTTTCGCTCTTTTGTGCGCGAGCACTTAATAAATAAACTTGAGAGTTTGCTGGCATGGCTTTCAGCAGAATGAAGTTAAGTTCCACTGTCATCACTTCGCCGGCCCTATTTTCAATCTCGATATTTTCAATGCTTATACGGTTAGTTCAAGAATGCATTTCCAACGAGCGAGCAATATATCATGTTTGAGAAATTCGTGCAATAAACGAGCACGCGAACTTTTCAACTGCTTACCGCTACGTTTGCAATTACTTGGATCTATATTAGTCTATGAGACTTCGTCTTGTATGCTTCAATAGCTCAATTGACAATGAAAGCCGACTCAATCGATTCCTTCTCATGTGCGTCAACCATTTGTGAGTCAATTCCTCGGAGATATCGGACAAACTTGAAGTATGTTGCTTTGCTCCGCAAGTGGGGCAACTGGGCAACGATCTTCCTGCGCTCTGCAAATGTAATTTATACCCCATAGTTGCTGTATTCCATGGGGAATGGTGCAACAGTATTCCGACAACTGTCAATGGCAAACAAGATGTCTTCGAATATAGCAATTGTTTCGATAGAAGTTATCTTCTCAAAGTATTCTATAATCTGCTAGGTGTATTATAAATTAATATTTGAAGTCAGAATCAGTAAACCAGGAACCAGTAAACCAATTCTACGCAAAACTTCATAGTTGACATGATTGACCAGGGGTATTCCCCGTACTTGTGCTGCTTGGTCCCTAGGAACATGTGGGTTGGTCGTTCCTGGGTCAAGGCACAACGGATAAGCAAGACCAGAAGTCCGTTCCTATATGTGCTATGTACGGCCTGCGGAATCATGATGCATTTCCAGAGTGGTTCGCGAGTTCATTTGGGCTGGCTATCCCTCCTCTAATCCATTCCAGAGTCAATTCTGGCACAGACCCTAATGATGACATTCATAATGAATAGTTTATTCATTACCGCTTATGGTTTAGAGGCACTAATACTGAAATAACTACATTTTTTCTAAAAAAATTGGAACAGACCACAATGCGGGATAAGTACAGGGAATATACCCAATACCTATGGTACTCACATCAAATGGACACGCCGAAACTATCTCGTGAATTCCCCACAGATTTGTGCATTCATTATACACTTGTTTTTTTAAAGTTCTTATTGTTTGCAAACAACGGGACAATCCCACCAAAAAAGGGACGTGTGGTCACCCTAATATGAGTACAGACATGAGTACAAACAAAATATCGAGTAAATTAGTGGGTAATTAAAGATTAGATTAATAACCGCCCTTGAAGACCTAGAGATAAATGAGATAATAAGAAATATTTACATCAGGACTTTCAAAACCATCACGGTAGTTACTATACGATATATCCATAGAATGAAAAAAATTAACCCGCAAACGCACATAAAGAATCTGTAAGGCTGGGTTTGTCTGCCATTATATGAATTAATTCGCGCTGTTGCTAGTAAAGTCAAATGGTGATAGCCCATATCCGAAGAGGTTATGGATGAGGATTGCATTGCAAGTCTAGTTTACATTTCCCTGGAACCAGGTTTGCTCCTTGGGCGAAGGAAAGTGGCAAACGATGTCGGCTAGATAGCATCGCGATAAAACGAGCATGTTACATGAATGTAGCCGAGCTGAATGAATTGCAAAACTTCCTTATGTAGAATTACGAATTTTTACCATCTTAGGTTCACCGCCATCTTTGTGTCCGTACGAATTTGGGCGCCAAATGCAACACAATGCGGGCAAATATTTAAGCTAAGCATTTCATCAACCTGCATGAAGTGATATTCATTAGCGCAAAGTTTCTCGAGCATTGCTTTTTCAATAACGAGCGTGTACTGGCGAGCATATATTTTGCATGAGTTCTGAAAGCTTTTTTCTGCTTGCTAAACGTTGCAGGAAGATTATTTGCTTGGAAAGTTTGAGCGCCGCATCAGTCGCCTCAGCAACCGCCAGAGTTGTCCGAAGGCCAGCTTTTCCGCGCAAAATTGGCGACTTATATTAAAACGAAGTTATCAGGCCTCGGATGTGTACTTGCGGCATCAGTTGTTGACGACTTTTTAACCGCCTGCAACACGTAAAGTCAATTAGGTTCGGTGTCTGTTGGTATGAAGGTAAGAATCGCTAGTGATGGGGCTTAATTAAATTTAATACGAGATTCATGTTCATGTACGCAGAGTGCGTACGGAGGTAATGTTCACGGGCACATCCTCCCTTCGCCGTGCATTTCTAGCGCTCCAACAGTATTGAGGTTGATTTAAAGTCATGCGCGCCATTTGAATTCTGCTGCAATTCAATTCGCACCAACGCCTTGCTTTACCCACAGACATCGGGATATTCCTGGCGGCAGCCAAATGCTTCCAGCATCATTTCTAAATCCACACATGCAGCCTGCGAATGCACCATATGGCAACAACTATGTACAATCATCTGTACAATGCGTGTGCTCACAACAGATCGTCCTGGAGCCGACACTGCTGTCACATTTGTTCCATTACACGAATGCTCCCCAACACTCCAATGAGCTCGAAATTACTTTCCCACTGGGAGATTTGATCAAAGTTGGAACCAGCACTTTGAGCCCGATGAGAAGTTTGCAATTTTTATTTTATTGGAGGTAAACAGGAGCCCACAGCGAATAATCAATGAGAGAAAAAAGCACTTCGACGAGAAGGGTTCCTGCTGCGATTGCTTTTATCAGCCGCCCTTTATGCATAATTGCCATCCAATCAACTTCCGGCGCCGAATCAGTTTTTGTGCACTCCTAGACATCAATTACTTCCAATAGGCACTTAATGCTTGATCTTTCATTCCCTCCATTCATTTATCATCTTTTGAATGGCGCTCATTGCCAACATCTCTACGTCGAAGCAATAAATACTCGATTTGATAATAGTCACGATCCAGTCGTCGCTTCCTTTCCGTGTATTGGCAAAACGTGACGATTTTAAACATTGCTGCTCCCCCTGTCAGCTAACACCTTCCGTTACGTCTCGGTGTTGTAAAGAGTCGCATCTAATTCGATATGTTTTAGCTCATGTCATTGCCGTTGTTTCTCTGACTGCTTGGGACCATCGGGTAGGTAACTTATGCGAGGAACATGGATGGATGATAAAGTACATATTAGGAAAATGTCTCTTATGTTTTAATATACAATGAAATTGAAACACATATTGCTACACATCACCAATAGGAATATTAGTGGAACAACTTTAAAAGAGACTTCAAGGTGCGACGTAACGACTGTAACGGTTTCCGTGGACCGCAATCATGCCATTTGTTTGGAAGTGCTAATAACACACCACCTGCTCAACCAGGGGGATATAATATGGCAAATCCGTTGAAATATGTACCCGCTACCGCTGTCAGATTGTTTCTACCGCAAATAAATGAGAAGCCTTGACTTGACTACAAATGTCAACTAAAGTCTTGATTGAATTTCGAAATCTCCTGTTATATTCAAATCCATGATTTCTGTTATCGCGAGGACATAAATTACCTCTTCTTTGTCTTATTATGCTTCGCTTACACTTTCTCTCTGGAAATAGTTACTGTTGAGCTACTCGATCCACTCAACTGTAACGCAGGTCTAGGAAGGACTGAGCGTATGGCAGGTTAGCATACTGGCCGAGATAAACTCGGCCTTGTAATGACCTTGAAATGACATTGACGTGACCAAGTGGTAGACCTTACCCTTAGTCTATGAACTAATTCTACGAACAATTTAGCTTAATATAACATTTTAAACTTATGTACAATCAATTCCGGCTACTTCTAGGAATTGTTATTCGCCTTGTTCATGGAGCGAACAAAATCTGTAGGATTCATATCCAATTGTCTTTTCTTGCTCCATTATGAGCATATTCATATTCATGTCTACATATATATACCATACACTTGACTTAATTAGTGAAGGTCCTCAGAATCAAGGTGCAATTTACCTAGAAGTAACATTTTAAACAATATTATATGAAACATGCAATATTATAAAATGAATAAACTTCGTAAACCTCGACAGACTCAGTAACGGATTATTGCTTGTATCTTAAAGAAAATATGTTGTTGCTGCCTTGTGACAGTGAAAGCAGGATTTGTATAAAGTTGTCAAGTTATCAATTAGGCACTTCTAGCGATGATGAATTCGGAGTGCCTTAAATTAACGATTGAAGCAAGATTGGGTAAGATATATATCGGAGAGTGCGAGTTAATAGAAGGAATTTAATAAGATAGCAGAATAATGATTCTTGTTGATTCGTGCAAGCGTTCGAACAATGGCAACATTTTTTCAATTCACATGCAGTGTGTGGAAGTGTAGATCAATGTAAGAGTGCAACTGAGGCGATTTTTCTCCGGGGAAAACATTGACAACGCGCATTTTTCACGCAACTTTCATTTAGCACCTGTCTACATTCTTCAGGCCGCCCATTTTTGTTTAACTTGCAACACGCAAACAAATTACTTCACCACTATAATGGCTACCAATTAGAATTGGACATGTTCACTAATCCCCAATCACTAAATGCCTGACAATAATGTCGATGACAATAAATTTTGAATGGCTTTGCATTAGTCCGCCATGTATTGCGTTATCTCGTATAATATTGTGTGCTTCCTATCTGTGGAGTGTAAATTCTATTATTCGGGATAATGGCTCCTTGCCACATTGTTTAATGTTCTCACCGCATTATTAATTACATTTATTCGAAATATGTATCCATATATGCGGTATTCTTAGTCACTTGTCACATTTATCCCGTACTAACGCTTGTCAATTTACAGCCTATCTAATCTATAGCCACATTAGGCTAGATCAGTCGCTTTGCTAGGTTTGCTCTTGTTTTTCTTCCTCTTAACTTTGGCTTCTTCGAGATCCTGTTGTATTTTATCATTTTCAATGGTCTCTGACTCTTAATTCTGTGTATGTTCTCGATTTTCATCTCAAATACAAATAATTTAATCGAATTGCCAAATATGCAAACAGGCGATGGGCAGATGAAGAATTAGGCGTATTGTAGTAAAATCCAAACAACGTTAGGTTCTATACAAGTTATATTATAATTTTAGTATGTTCTCTAAAAATCTCTTATCTTAGCCTTGCATACGCATATGGAGTGTCTTATTACACCCAAATATTACTTCTAGAATGTTCAGCATCTTAATTAGTAATTATTGTTGGATTTGTGATAGAATCGTCCTGCTGTATGATCCCATATCTTGTTGCCTATTGTGTCGTTGAAGGGATTGCAAGCAATTAAACTGTGCTAGGATAATCCTATACTACTGTTTGCTGAGGTTGGGGAAGATCGATGATGTACCAACTCAGAGTCGTAATGCAGCAGGCACATCAACCAGAATGCATTCGATAAAATGTTAATGCACAATCAAATGAAACGAAATGAGTGATCGAGGCGTGTAAGATTTAAAAGAGGTAAATAAAACACGTCTATAAACTTTGTAGGGGCGGAAAGGAAATGAGACCGATTGGCAGAAGGCTTTTACTTGCTGGCTACGAAAGGTTATAGCTATAAATTGAATTTTTACGTTTACCACTAGCTGGATTCTTGCGTAAAACTGCAAAATGCAACCGAGATTCGTATTAAATAATTGAAAAGGGCTCGTGCTAGCACTTGGGCATCAGGTCGCCATAAATGAAACATAAACAAACGTTTAGATCTCATGATATTCCAGTATGCATTCGACGCTAATTGACATTGTGAAGTCGTCGTCGAAACAGGATACCCAATCGGCGAATCAATTGTCGCTGTTGTGATTGCGCTTTCAACTTTTGGGGGGATATTTAGTTCTGCTGTACCTGAACCTCAGGAAACGTATTTTTGCCGAGGGTGTATGCTTGGCAAATAATGAGTGGCATTTACTCGAACGGTCCTCGTTGGCTTTTCGCAGCGTGTGCCATTCTAATAGAAGCTGAAGGAGTAGCCTTCGGTGAAACAGAGCAACAATGAAACGTCTGTTAATTTCTATAGCTGGCGTATAATAAAAGTCATAAGCAATTGCCTACAATACGAGGAAAACTACATTGCCACGAAACTTTCGCTCGTCAACCGGGTGTACGAATGACGTGAATGCGGCGGTTTTATATAGAAATTTATATTTGCACTAGTGAAGTACCCAGCGTTGTTTGGGTCTTACTGCTATTTGCTCATCTACCCATGCATCTGTTCTACCCGTCCACCTGTTAGTAATCGATTGGCGACGACTTTCTCGATTTCTTCGAGTCCGAACCGTCATTGTCGTCGCCGTTCTGCTGGCCAATGTAGCTAATCGGTTGATCACATATGCACACCACGTTCCTGGTGATTTCGTGAGGTCTTGGGCTTTTTGGTAACGATCTTAAACAAAGTCGTCCGCGACACCTTCGGAAACTGTGGCGAGCTCGTTCATCGTCAGCCCATGGTCCTCATGAAGCTTCGCTTACACTCGTCCAGTTAGATCGTCGGTGACCACACTAGGACGGCTTGAGAATATGGCCAAAGCTATTAACTAATGGCAATTTTATTAACTTCTTGCTTGGCATTAGCCGAAAAGAGGTTATGTTTGAATTCCTACTCATTTCTGCGACCATTCACGAGCCGTAAAGCTACGTAGGGGTTTTCATAGTTTTATAGCGGCATACTACATCGTAGTCGCCTGGGAGTTTGTTGCTGTTTTTATGAAGTTGGCTGGCAAGACAACTGCCGGTCCTTAACTTGGATACCAGCTTGGGGGTCGGCCTCGGACCACCGGTCCGATAACATCAGTCGGTCCCGATCCACAACACGGTCAATATCATTTCTGTTTCCATTCACTGTTTATAATAAAAGTTCTTCAATTCCTAAATTGGTACTTCAAATCCTAAAGTTTAGTTCACAACTACATATTTGCACATCTGCACCTCTTAGCCTTCAGCAACAGACGGAGACATGGCGCAGAATCCGACATGCAGTCGATCGATATTGTAGTGCCGTGCGTCGCTGACTGAGCCTACTTGATTTAGCGTGTGTTATCTTGTTAATAATATTCAAGATACCGTCAGACGACCAACATATTCATTTATTCATTTAGACAAATTCAGGTAGAATTCTATATCACTTTCTACTACCGTACCCTAGTATGACCTTCGTGTCAATGCTCGCAATGCTTGCTCACGGTAACATCTCGTCACTTCGTACCCAGCCCCACCATAGCCTATTATATAACATAACTAAGTGAGAGGTAAACAAACGGACCCTACATCGGAAACGACATACGACTATATATCCTCGAAGACGCCGACGCGAAAGAGGAAGACCGAATATAGTACTTCTACTTCCGTACCACTTCGCATATCAACGAAATGTCCCAGATAATGAGCGAAGATCTCAATAGGCTAACAGGCAACGTCATTATATTGGACTCGAACTGATGATGGGGGCTTTGATAGTAATTCTCGCAACGTCTTTCATCTACAACATATACAGGGACTGTAGAGATCCCTGAAAAAACGCTACTCCCAAGCCGGGAGAGCCAACGTGTGATTACACCCACAAAGGCCGCAGATTGGACTCTCACAGGACCTACGGGCGGAAGGCAGGGGCCTTCCACCCAAGCTTCCCACTCCTAGACTGTATGATACTTTAAAATATTGTGTAAGGATCTTTGATTCATTCAATAATTATAAACAAAAGCGTTAATAAAAAATTATAATGGGAGACTAACTGCTGTTATGTCGCTGTTATACCTAATTGAACAGCCTAGGATATGTTTGTCATTATTATTTGACTCTATTTTGTTTATTTTATTGCCCCTATCCTATACCTATTCTTCTGTTGATGCGGAATAAATTTAATTTGAAGTTGTATGTTTATAGATGTTGATGAAAACAATTGGGTGTGCTTTCAGTCACCTTGGGAAGCTTTGAACAATGAGCACATAGTGCAGCCAAATGCCCTTGAGGATACCCTTGCGGATGAGCGTGCGTGGATCTAACGAAAGTTTGTCGGTGTGGTCACCAATGTCAAAGTAACTTCGTATGCGTATGCGACATGATGAAATTAATTGTGGTCTTCAATTACAGAAGCACAATAAGGACAAACCTATACCTCTATATCTAAATATAGACACAATAAGTTAGGGTTAAGGGATGACATCTATTGTCTATTTAGCAAATATTTATGTATGTTTTTGTTTTGATTAACATTGACAATAATTATTGTATATGGAGCACAAAGTTATTGTAAAGCATGCGCTGAATTAAACGTTAAGGCATTGAATTGAAAGTGATTGATAGAAATATTGCAATTACAACGTGTGAAAATGGAGCAAAAATGAATATTGAGAGAGGGTGCAACGTTTTTCAATTGGAACGAAATTTAATATCCCGATGTGCTTTCAAGTGTTGAGGGCCCATTGCAATTGCAAATCGATAATAGAACGTGTCAGTTTCAGCCTTGCTCAAAACTAACAATCCGGATGGACGCATAAGCATACAAATGTTTGCTAAACAAAACGCGACGTGGAAATCACCCAAAATGGCGTTAGCCCATCCATAAATTAGCAGCTGCCGCAAAGAGGCAGCAAACCAACGTGTTTCTAAGATTGCCCGCTAACAAGAAAAATATTGACCTCAACTAAAGTTTTAATTAGGAAAACACTCATCGACGAACTTCTCCATTACAATCAAGACAATTAAGCGCGAAGCAAATTCTCGTTACTTAGATCAACGAAGCTTAGAACTTGACGAAAATATTGAGCAAATTCTGTAAAACTGAATGCATCACGTAAGTGATGTGGCAAATTGGCCGAAGAAGTAAATTGTTCGACGCCAATATTGCCTGGAGTTTGAGTTTGGGAGGGGAATCGATGGCCGAAATTAAAATTGTTCCATCTGGGAATTGAACTGTTGAGTTTGCCAGCTTCTATTGGGAAATCATTAGGTTTTTTCCGCATTGTCATCGTTAGTACTGAATTCGCTTACTCACTTATTTCCACATGGGATTTCTTTGATAAATTTTCAAATCTTTTCGTCACTCACACATAAGCAGTCCCTTTCAATTACTATACTTCGTCGAGTAAGCTGTTATAATGACACTAATATAGACCCAACGATGACTGGGTTTTACTATAATACGTTTCTTTCTACTTGAAGAACTCGAACGATTCACTTACTAAAAATTGCATGTTTTCAATTGAACGCAATAGCTTCGTCTTCGACAACAGACGAAGAAATGGCGTTCAAGCCATATGCTCAGAAGTCGATACTACTTGTTTGGTTGGCTTGTTGAAGGGCGTGGGAAGTCGTAGAGGTGCATACTGCAACCATATCTACCATTTCAAATGTCGTACTGTCCTCTCTCTACTAGTCGCTCTATAGTCAATGGTAACGCTCTGTCAGGGATTGAACCCAAGTCACTAGATTCGTGGGCTATATATTATGGTTTTTGTCTATAACTTTCGAACCATGAGGTTTTTCCAATTTTTCTTCCCGTTAAGACTGCCCCAGATGTATACGGAATATGGCCGATTTTTCGTATCGATTGAATTATTCATATTTTAGTCGCAAATCAAGGACACACAGGCGGACGGACGGATAGAGGGACAGACAGACATACATTCATTTATATATATATAGTTGTTGGCGAAAGAATGAATAAATGGAAGATATACAAGCAAATCCGTTTACATATTAAGTTTGCCGCCGTAAGTGGCAAGCCTACGATGACCTATTATGATGTATGAAGTCGGATGAGATTGTGATTTATCTATTGTATATGCGCGTTAGGGGTGCATCCTGCCGTGAAGCAGATCGGATGCAGGATAATTGCGAATATTGCCAGGCTGCTGCAGGTGCGAGCGTTTCGATTATCTGCGCGTATGCGTTGTCCCTGCATTAATAAATCGCAATTAATTCAAGTCTCAACTCATCACGGATGAGGCCAGCCGGGCCCAACAAAGACCACCTGGGACGCAAAAGATCGTGCATGGGCTTCTATTCATCTGGGGCCGATAGTCATTGCGAGGGTAGCGGCGAAGCGATTAGGACGCGCATATTTTATTCGTAATTGAACTACTGATAGTATTCAAAACTGGTAGCGGTTGACGAGGGCTTCATGGTTCATAAGTCACGCGCTAATAACATTCATACTTGCAACCGTGATGTGAGCAGGATAAGCCAGCTCCATATCTCACGAAAAGGAATGCCGTGGCGCTCTTCTTATCCAAATCCGATCTGCTCCACGTTTGAATGCGCGCATCGCATGCTGTGCAAGTGGATAAATCCCATTCGAATTCCGCTTCATACATCATATCAGCTGAGCTTTCCACGCAAGGCCGTGAATGCTAACGCAATCACTGGCGGAAGCGAATTGCCTTCCCACATTGTCCTTGCTCCTATACCAATTTAATTAAAAGCCTATTAAAAGTTGCATTCTCATGGGTTCATTAGTGTGCTTAAAGTATCGAAGAATTGAACACTCTGCGAATGCACTTTGCCACTTCAATCTTATCCTGGTGAGGCAAGACTTGAAATTATTGAGGCCTGCAAATACGGAAGCGACCTTTTAAAATTCACGACTGGCGGTCAAGTTACGTGGAAGTTTGCAACGATAAAAGTTCTACAATTAGCATCGTTCCCAGGTATGCTTTCTTGGCGCACGATTGCCCCTTGTTCGCCTTGTCTGTGCTGTGGAAAGTTTGAGTCATCTTAAGCAAGACCCGTCTCACATCGACGGCAAACAATTGCAGGATGAGCTGCGAAATTTGCCTTTTCAAGGGATGCCCCCTTCTTAAACGATTCTGACATTAATCGGCGGCGAAAAATTAAAACCTCTAGAGAATTTTTAACTGCCAAATCCTATCCAAATAATTAGTAATTACAAGCGTGATAATCTCAGAAAATCCTGTGTATCTCCAAAAACGAAGGAAGGGGGGCATCTTCATATGAAACTAATACACAATATGTAAAGGAAGTTGCTCATTTCCTTATATATTTGCCATGCCTTTGTTGAAGTTGCCATAGTTTTATGAGACTGTCAACAGTTTGAAACAAGTTGGAAGTGCATGAAAATCTTGTTGTACACGATGCCCAAGTGGCCAAGAAACAAATAAGTTATTCCATGTTAGCGCATTTAGTTTCTATTTGCGATAGAATTATAAATTCCGTATGCAGGTGCAGAATGTTTATCAGCCTCATTTTGCAACAAATTTGATATATAACAAACATATTGCATCTGCACAATGTCCACCAAACTCATCCAGCTAATGCAAGCATTCAGTAAACTTCCATTACACCGCTCATGATTAGACTTTAATTAAAACTTTCCCTCAACACGTGCAAATCTTAATTAACCATACAAATTAATTATGTACCACATTGAAACGCAATGGAGGCGCGAAGAAGGAGAAGATAATGAATGAACTAGGTGTAGGTGTCGGTATTTAGGGCAGGAGAAAAAGTTGCTAACCAATCAATTGACTTCATTCAACGTGGCAGACATGTTGACTATAGGAATGCGAAAATGGCAAACATTTTCTGTTCTCACTTTCTAGTCTTTTGAAGTTTCTTCACTATATTTTGTTTGGATTAATGCTGTCAAGTTATTTAATTTGCTGTTAAGATATGCTGATGGAAAACCAGCCAGTAAAGTCTATTCAACCATCTGGTGCCCAAGTGAATACAAACTTAGTGCACCATTGCACGTTTGCTAAGTGCATGGCATTTTCACCTCAAATATATACGTAATAAGAGGTTGAAGGTGCTTAAGAAGGAGTGAGACAAAAGTTATGGCAGATAGCATTTGCTAGCTAAGAACAAGAAGGTTAATTTTAGTGGTATCTTGTCTACCTAAGGGAATTTCTCAGTAGTACAATGTGTGTGTTAGTTTGGTCCGCCATGATAAGCTTGCCCATTGGTCTGGAAATGGAAGACAGGCGAAATAGATATCTGGCGAAATAGATATTTTGCATAATTAGCATCAATTGTTTGTTGAAGTTTATTTAGACTTGGAAACAATACTTGATTGAGATTCGTTTCAAACGCAAAAAAGCCCATGCAAAAGTCAGGGAATTGGATCCCATACGAATTAAATTTTTCATGTCCGATATTTTGCTTAAACCTTACTAAAAAAAGTCTTAGCAACTCTGTAAGCTGAAAACCCCATAACCCAACAAATACTCTGTACTTGATGGGACCAGAAGGGAGGGATCGACTCTAAGCTGCTATAACCTTCTCAACCATTATGGTAAACATCTCCAGAATATGCACCAGGAAGAAGTTTATAATCTTTTACCATGACAACACTCGCTGTTACGGGTAAAAACTAGTTTGAATATAGAGAATGCGAATTCCTGGCTCATCGGCCTTAGAGCCCAGACTTTGCCCCTTCCATCAACCAATAATGCAGAACGATTTCACTGGAATACGGTCCACATCAGAATCAAGAATTGGCTCGATTCATTCTTGGCTACAAAATGCGAACGTTACTCTGTCGTGGGGATCCATAAATTGTGTGAAATAAATTGCGAAAAAAGTGGTATCTAGTAATGGACAACATTTTGAGTACATCCGATAAGTTAGCAAATACCCGGTTCTTCAGTAACTCCACAGACAACTTTATTGGCGGAGCATTGTCTTATGGGAATTGTTGCATTTAGAGAATGACTAAAATAACTGTCTACGCAGACATTATAGATGATGGCTTGCAGCTTGCACATTGTCAGCATTTGGACACCAGCGCAAAAGCTATCGTATTATCATATTTTTGAAGCGGGCTGCCCACTGTGAGATATGATTGATGCGGTTGGTTTTAGATGATTGGACGGAAACAAAGTAGCAGACAAAAGAAGTCAACTGCTCGCAGCAATGGGGAGAAGATTTACATATTATCACCATCACTGCATGCTAGCTTGTATCAATGGCCACAATTTTCTTTTATATTTTCCGCCATACAAAAATATTCAATTTGATTATTATGCAAAGAAAATGATCAATGCAATTCATCCTAATAAATAATCATTGAATATATCTCAACCTTTTTCGTTTTTTTACGTTCGTTTACGCTGGGTAATCCAATAGTATTAAATAAGAAAAAAAGTGCGAAGACGAAGGACAAATGCACATATTTTAGATATAAGGTATACCACGGTATGAAAAATGGTACAAAGAAACATGAATAGGATGTTAGAATGATCGCAAGAAAAGTGAAAATGATGTAGTTTGGAAAACAATGTCAACAAGAGCTATGACGTCATGACTCGCCTTAACATCTAGCTAAACTCTAACCACTCGGTGGCTGAGTGGTGACGTAGTTGCCTACTAGGCCGGGTGTCTCGGGTTCGATCCCCAGCACAGCGTCACCGTTCACAATTGAGTGGCCAGTGGAAAGTGGCAGTACGCGTCTTAAATGTAAGGCGGGTTGCAGTACAGCGCTATTCCACGACTCACCAACCCCACTTCTAGATGGCAGTGTAGTGCAGCAACGCTGAGATGCATACCTCGACTAGCATGATCTTCTGTGCTTGCCTAACCGGGCAGTGGCTTCGGCTTCGGTTAGACTTCGGTCTAGGTATCACAGAGAGATGTAATGCCGAGATGCAATCCTGGACCAGCTGAGCTCCTGCCAATCTATCCTTCCCTATACACGTGGTAGTGTCGATTATGCAATGCCGAGTCCGTCTCGACCAGCATGATCTGTGCTTGCCTAACCAGGCAGTGGCTTCGGCTTCGGTTAGACTTCGGTCTAGGTATCACAGAGATCTGTGTAATGGCGAGATGCAATCCTCCACCAGCATGACCGCCTGCCATTGGCCATTCCTTCCTCAGCCTGCCTAGTTGGAGTGAATCGAGTAGCTCAACATTTGGTTTCATTTGACGAATTGAATGGAAGATTTCGCTAACATTGGGTTAGGGGGTTAGGTGTGGGAAATTTCCCAAATTACTAAAGGCCGCATTTTTTCAAATATTCAATCAATTTCATTTAGTTGGAGAGCAAAATTCGCTTGTCGCTTATAAAAACAAGAATATTTTCTAGTCCTGTCGTTTATAATTTATCCGGTCTGTTAGTTAGCAGTCAATCCTTGAGTCACGTTTTCTTGTAACATATGTTACCAAAGCTGTTGCCTGAGCTATTATATACACTTTTTTGCTGGCCGCTAAGAAAGTGGGGTCACTGCGTGGCAAGCACTAAATACTTGAGGATTAATGTGTTCCTTAAATCTATAAAAATTCATTTCCATTGATTTGCCATAGTTGGTGGTATGCCACCTGGAGTTTTCTTAAACCTATAAAACCAGAAACAATTAAGAAATTATTCGCAGACTGCAGGTTATGCTTCCGAACATGAACCATTAGGATAATGAATGAAGTACGCTATCTCGCAAGCAACTTTCGATATTGCCGCAGTCCTCTCCCTGTCCATAAATCGTAGTTGTCGTAGAGTGGTACAAATTTAATGTGAAATTAGTTAGTCCATTAGAAAGTCTCCTATCGACCGATGACGAGCTTTCTGGTGGACTTGTATGTGGAAAATGTACATTCTTAGTCCAGATTCTCTATTTACATATAACTAGTGCTAACTTCATCTCTGTTGCGTTCCGATTAAGTTTTGGAGATGTATAAAACGGTCGGTCTTTTTATGCAAATAAAAAGATTAAAATCACTACTTTGGAGAAGACAACTTCAATTGAAACCTTTATGGTGTTAAGTTGTTACTGAAACCTTGTATTTAACCAGTTAACTGTGTCGATCATTTTGCAAAGTGCGTCCCAGCGTATGTCGCGATAATCAAGCGATGACGGATATAGTCGTCAAACACAAAGTGAATGATCCTGTTGAAAATATTGGGTCAAA
>JAOEHK010065279.1:2939-19997 GCA_025447835.1 Labidoglobus nevermanni | reverse complement strand
AAAACAATTGAGGATACCTGGACAACTTACAAGAAAACGGGATATGATAATACAACTTGTCGAATATGAGTTGAAAATCGGCGTTTATTTATTCAACAATCTTTACAACTTGAAAGTGTAGTGGAGTGTACATGGTCCCTGTTGTTCTAGTTGTAATTGCTGTGCGTTGCCTCCACGCTTACTTTATGTTTGCCCTTAATGTGCAATCTCAAGTGCCAGTTTGAGTACGCCTTGAAATCGCAATAAGGAAACAAGCAGGGGACTATGCGGCCTTTGCGGCAATACTGGAGGTAATGGTGTTTGAAAGCGAACTTATCTCTGTACGTGCGATTGCACACTGGACACTGAATGCAACCTGCAACAAAGATTGCTCATGAATGAAGAGTGCGCGCTAGGCCCTAAGAGTACCTATATTGAAATGAGGCGGACGCTTGCATGCGCAAACAAAAGTCATTTATTGAATCCGAAAAGTAAACAAAGTCGATGCTACATAGTCATTGTAAGGTCCACAATCCCCTGCGATTTGCGAGCGGGTTTCTTGCGCGTCAACGAGTGCCTGCCCTTAATGTGCAATTTGAGATGCCATTTCGAATAGGCTTTGAACTCGCACGTCGGATAAATGCACGGAATATGGCGGCCACGGCCGCAGTATTTGGTATAATGCTGCCGGAACGTGTTCCGATCCGGATATCGTCGCGTGCACACCGGGCAGACGATGTACCCTGAAACAAAGCAGCGCTTATCAATACACAATGTGGCCGGTACTTACACCGCATGCCAAGACAATCGCCCCCAATTAAGTTGCAGTAAAAACGTAGAGACTTAAGTGAAAAGAAACTTATTTATTCGAATACAAAAGCAAACAGGTATGAGTTTATGCGCTTTCGGATAAGTCCACAAACTTGGGCAGACGTTTCTGCGGCGTCGAGTGCTTGCCCCTAATGTGCAATTTCAAATGCGAGTTTGTGTACGCTCTGAAAGCGCACGAAGGATAAATGCACAGGATATTGCGTCCTCGGCCGCAGTACTGCGCATAATGAGCTTTGAACGCCATTTTCGTTGCGTAGCCACGTGTGCACACCGGACAATGAATTGTACCTGAAACGAGGCATCGCTGATTAATCATCAAGCTCAACGAGACTACAGCTTGCGGAGAATTACAGGTACGAAAGAGTACTAGGTAGGTATCCATAGAGATCAATGCAGAAACACCCGGTGAGTACAAAAATACAGAAAGTTGTTAAAGAAAGACTGGTAGATTACAATAAATTGCGACAGATGCGATGAAGACGCGTATCGTTTATTTCGACACAAATGCCAACACATTCACTGAAAGATGCGCCGTGGTCTATGCTTTCTCGAGATATGCAATTTCAGATGCCACTTCGAGTACGCCTTAAACTCGCACCGAGGAAAGCAGCACTGTATTTTCCTCCCTCGGCCGCAATACTTGCTATAGTGCGACCGGAATGCCTCGTCGCTCGTATATCCTCGATGGCACACTGGACAATACACTAATCCTGAAATAATACGAAATTTACTAAACCAATTCCACGCTTTAATCACAAATCTACACATCGTACAGAGGAAGAAGTAATCAAACAGAAATGGGGATCGTGTGACTGCAAACAAGACGGCACTCGTAAAATATATGCTCTTCATTATCAAATAGTCACAAGCACACGCATTAGAAACGAATACGACATTGATTAGTTGAACAGAAAGCGGCTTAGTAGAGACGGACTCAGGTCCATCAATTGAACGCCTTGAACTTCTTGAAATGTCGCGCTCGAAGGTGCGTGTTCAATGAAAATTTGTGTTTCGTCACGTAAATGCATCCCTCCATCGGGCAGGAGAACTCTGGGTTCTTTCCGCATTCGTATTTCACGTGTCGCTTCAACGTGGCCGGAAAACTGTAACTTTTCCCACACCGACTACACTCAAAGCCGCGCGGAAAATCTACAACAAAGAAGTGCGTTATTCGTGTCCTCGCCGCTCTGCGCCTGTTTGTACAGCGATGGGGATGCACACAAATGTTAGGTAACATTGAGTCGCCAGGGGTAGCAGTGAGCAATACTTACCAGCACTTACCAGACGCGCAGCAGAAGTCGGCTGTAAGTGAACGTGATCAACAAGAGTCAGTGCGAATGTCCTGCCTTTATTTCACTATTCTTGGTAAGTTTCCAGATTGCTATGGTCTACATTCAGTACTCTTATACTAGACATTGTCGGCTTCATGAAGCTGCTGTCTGCCAGCTGAAGAAGCTGCGGATTCGCCAGCGCGAATTGCTCCGGCGCAAAGTCGGCCTTCTGCTTCTCCAGCAAGTTGCGCCAGTGGTTTCGCGAGTGCACCAGCAAGTTATCCTTGCGCTTGCTGGCGAAACTGCATCCGGGCACATCGCAGCTAAAGCGCGCAGCTTGCCCGCACTCGTACTTCAAGTGCCTTTGCAGCGAGTGCATGTACTTGTACGTTTTTCTGCACTTGTGGCAAGGGTACACAATTTCATTCTGCGCGTAAAAGTGGCCTAAAAAGACAATCAACATTAATGGCACATCCAGGACAACGCGAATTGCGCGCAAAGTTAAGCTACCTCACACGTACTTTCAAGTCTCTTTATTCATTGCAAACAACGGAGTCCTGTGCATGTAAAAATGTGCGCAATTCAAATATAATTGTTATTTATTGTTGAAAAATGTTTACATCCCTATTATTATATCAACCTACACTAAACAAGTTCGAAATGATTGAAATGTGACTGTGAAGTAAAGTCAAGTGACTATTCTTCGACTAGAATTTCATCTTTGGCTCTGTGATTCCTTATCGCGCGTGGTACACTTGCATGTGTTGACCCACCGCCATTAAACTGTCCTCGGTGTGGCCGCAAAGATGGCAGGACCTTGCGAACAGCGCCATATTGCGCAAATGGCGCTTCAGATTGCGTTTGTTCTTGTAGTTCTTTTCGGGGCATTGCGGGCAGCAAAAGCGGCCCAGAGTGTCGATGCAATGATCAATGTACAATCGCCTTGGAACTACGTCTATTTCGTCATCAAGCATAAAGTTGCCTAAAACAAACAAACGTCTGGTCAATGCCAACGCGTCTCTAGACAAAACTACGAGGAAGATCGAAAAAGTCGGCCTCCGGTTGTTGCGCATAAGAAGCATTGACACATTTATTCTCGATTGGCATTACAACATTAAGTCTAGAATTATAGTACGTAGGAGTAGGTTTTAGTACATGTGTGCGGATATTCTATTTGATATCACAGAATAGTGCGGCCAACCTGAGGCGATCAGTTGGACACGTATTGGTAGCGATTCAGACACACATTGTAATGCTTGCGCCAGGAAAACTTATAGCGGAACTTCTTCTGGCACACGTCGCAGTGATACTTGGGCTCGACGTTGCACTCGTACAACGAGTGCCGCTTCAAATTGCTGCGCAATGTGTAACTTTTGTTGCACTTTTTGCACGCGAAACCGAACACCTCGCCTAAAACAGACACTCATGAATTGATTCGCATAAAGTGATCGCTGCAGGTCACAAGACTAGGTTCGCAATTGATTCTACGCAACATTCAGAAAGTGCAATTCAACGCATTCCATCATTATTTGGCGCAAATAACTCGCTTTATTCGTCCAAGCACACACACTGAAAGCTAACACTAAATATTATAAACAAATAAATAAATTAATCAATCAGTCTTGTCATATCATCAAGAAATACTGCATCTAATTAGGATTCGCTATGAATGTTGATGAATGCTTGGTCTTGATGTGCATCGTTAAGTCGTAGTTGTGCTTGAATTTGCGAGGACAATTCAGGCAAGGATAGCGTGGCTCCTGGCCGCATTCGTACTTGATATGGCGCGTTAATGAGTATTTCACGCGGTAAGACTTGTTGCAAGTGGTGCACATAAACAGCTCTCCAAGGGGTTGCAGCATTTCGCGCTTCTTCGCAATGTTTCTCATCATCTTTTGCGCTCCGCTTACTTTTCGCTCCGCAGACGGATGACAAATATGTATTTTATTCTCTTGGTCAATATGGATTAAATCTAAAATGGACGCTCCTGTAAAACACAACAATCATGTTTATGCGTATATTTGTCTCTGCAAGCTCTAACAACGTCTACAAGAACCGTTTCAAGTACATCGCCAATTCTCCACTTTACTCTACAGGTGTCAATCAATGGCAAACTAGCAACAAATGCAAATCATCCAATGAAAAGAAGGAAGATTAGGTGCTTTTATGTGCTTCATTGAAATGAAGTTCGATCTCGCGCAAGTCGTGATGGCGGAACTGGCAACTTATGCATCCGTATTGCCGTTGGACTGGCGTAGATTTCGAGCAACTCTTCAGATGCTTGCTCATCGGATCGATCAATTCGTGGCATTGCGCGCATCGAATTGTGTCCTTTGGCATGCTGCTTGCCATCATCATCCCCGCTTTCTTCTCCTTGAGGTCGCATGGCTTCATCTGGCGAAACAGCTTCATTCGTTCATTGGCGACTATCTTTGCGCCCATCGTCCGACTGTGGAACGGCTTCCCAACAATTATCTTCGGCGCATTCGCCACCATTTCCTCAATCGTTTTCACTGTCATTGGCTTTTCTGCAACGACTTTCTCCATGCTTTCTTCAATCGTTTCGAAATGCCGCAGATTAGAAACTTGCTCCAACTTCGGGCGGATGAGGACATCTTCTAAAAGGATTACATCTAAAACAAACTTCGGTTAATTTGGATTCGCAAATCGTAGGCATCTGAAGAAGCAATGTTAGCCTTTCGTCATTAATTCGAAACTCAACTGTATTTATTCATTAAGTCATAATACATTGTTCTGAACATGATTGAATTCCAGTATTATTTATTTATCGCGTGTTTCTTCTGAGGCTGCAACTCTGCAAGCAGACTTTCGGATCAAACACTTTGTGGCATTTTCCGCATCGGATTGTAACGTTTGAGATATTGGCCGACTTGAGATGCACTCCAAAAGAAGAAAGACTTGACACTGAGACGATTGCCTGTGGAGGGTCCCTGTTGCTTGATTTCAGAATGTTTGGACGCGACTTCTTGCGGATCGACAGTTCCTTAATAATCCGGAAGAAGTCCTTTTCTCCCAACCGGCGCGGATTGCCGACGTAGTCTGGAAGGAGAGTATCTACAAAAATCGGCATTAATTTTATATACGGAAAACTGAAAGAGTTGTGGAAATAAGCAAGGGAACAATATTAATCGCAATAATTTATATTCTCTTGCAATACAATTTGAAATGAATACAAGTTTGTCTACTGTAACCATGTATTGCAAACTTTATCAACATGTTTTCGTGTTTGTTATTGCCGAACGGAAATTGTTAGTTACATGAGAAAAACTTAAACTATTGTCCTGCGTCTGCTCTGGCAATGATAAAAGTAGTGTACAAACATTATTCTGGTTTCAGGAACTACTATAGGTTGGCATTAAATGCATTAGCGCTATTACAAATTATGGTAAATCACAATAAATTGTCCGTAGTTTGAGTATTATATTATTTGAGTGCACAGACGTGAAAATGCAATTGGAAAGTGAGTAATGACTGCAATTTTTCAACTTTTTTTGCGTTTTCAAAGGGATCCCGTCACCTTTCATATTTTTACGTAAATGTTTTCCTTTTTCTTCAATTCCCTTAAACCTAGTAAAGCAATTGCATGGAATTCCTTCATAGAGGATGCATCATTTTTCAAATGACTTTGCCCCAATTGGTACTTGATCATGTATCGAATTATTTACCACCTAACGGAAGTAATAGAAAGCAATATTTGATCGCGTTTTACACTAAACGTTAAAATAGATATGTAAAATATATAGTATTTGTCAACGTGTATATGTAGCATAATATATGGAAGTATTCCTATCAATCAATATTACATATCAATTTTCCAGTTTTGAGCTGCCGCCTCAATTCGTCATCAACAAGAAGTGAATCAATATTCAATTACAAATTACAGCTTTAAGCACCACTACCAGAATGGACAACGGCTGAAATCGAAGAGTGGCCAATATTAAATAGCGTAAATCGAAGGAAGCACTTAGTAACTACGCAAATGATTTTTCAATCATATTTCTGATTAGTTGTTTTCACAGCATGTGCAATAGTGTCGCCATTTCCGCTTCGAATAGAATCTCATTCAATTCCACAGACAATCGCCTAACATTTACAATAATATTTCTATGTATAATGAGCCCTAATTTAGTTTTATTGTTCGCTGGTGCTTCGCAAACAGAAGGAGGTAACACGCTTGGTACCCAACAAAATGATTATCATGTAAGGAACAATTAACACTGTGAGGCACATGTATAGGTAAACGTGTATAAAAATATCACCTTTATCAGTTTTACTTTGTAAAAATATTGTCTTGTTCGTTCATCGTGGTCTATCTTATAGATGCGGTAGCCTTTCGCCGCAATGCTCACCGCGCAAGTATGCATTAGATAATATCACAATCGATTACGTTAATTAACAATCAGCAATGTCATAAATTATGATGATGAAGTTGTTGAAAAAGAATGGGTTCGCCTCTCGTAAATGCGCAGCCGAAGCGACTTCCGCGCGCAATTTGTTGGCAGTTCGGAAGGTAATCGTGTATAATGTTCAGTCTGTTCTCTGGTTCCTCTCTGTCTTTTCAGCTCTGTGCTCATCCAGCTCGAATTAGATTCTTTGCAAGGCAATGTGTCCTATCACTCCTATCTAGATATGCTAACAATCTACGTTTGTCCGCTGCGCTTCTCATAGTCATGTTGATCATGCAGTTCCAGTTCCAGCTAAAACATCCCGACACACATCACAAATCATTTGTCGTCCTCGTCGTCATTCACGCCCATCGCTTCGGTGGCCTCTTTGATATCCAGCTCGGCCTTGATCACCGAGTAATCGACCTCCTTGTGCATGCGCTCCATGTGCCTGGCCATGTGCATCTTCTGCTTGGCCTTGTACACGCAGTACGGGCACTTGAACTGCGGCTCCTTGCCGCACTCCCATTTCTGGTGGTTCCTCAGCGAACTCTTCAGCTTGTAAATGCGGCCGCATACGCTACAGCTGTGCCCAGGCCCGCAGGCCTCCGACTTAATGCGCGGACTTACAGGCCCGCCGGTCTTCGCCGGCTTTAGGGGCGATGCGGTAATTGACTGAATCATCGACTTCTTCATGCTCTCGCGCATTAGAATCATTGGCAATGCTAAATGCGCCGGCCAGTGCTCCCAGGGCCTGGGTACGCGCAAGTCTTGGGCTGGAACCAAAACGGCAATTAGTACGGATCGGCCGAAGGGATGCATCTTAGAGCTTAGAATGTGTGGAGCGATTAAAATAAATGAATGATGATGCATAAGTTAATGATGAATCGTTGAAATAAAAGCAGTCGGTTTCGGTTTTTGAGAAAATCTATAAAATGCGTATAAAAATATGGCGATATAAAATCGATATGGAACTATGTACAATAATGCGTAAATTAATGCTCGCTCACTCCGTCATGATTGTGTTATCAAGAGCCTCCACCGCCACCAGGAGCATATTAAAGATATTAAAGTTAAGGTGGTGGCTGCGATGCGTGATGTGCGAAAATAAAAATACAATGTGCGAGGGCAGATCAGTGTCTAGAACGTACACTGATGTAATTATATGCGAAACATAAATATCGTCAACAATTCATCGATGGGGCAATAATCGTGTAGCTACAAAATCATAATGGCATACAACTAAAACAGTATTTGGCTTTAGATTACAACTTAACAAAGACTTATGCAGAAGTTTTACAAAATCAAATGTACAACGAGTCAATCAACTTAAAATAGTCAGTTAATGAGTATGTACCTACACAAGTATTACAGCAATCATGTGAAGTTCCCATTTTCGCATTTCTCGCCCTCCGCCGGCCTTCCGCTGAGAGAGATGGAAATGAAAAGTTCACACTAAATGCAACAGTTTATTATGAATATGTACAAAACAGGAATTGCGGCCACTTGCTGTAAGCGTACTTGGAAATCAATCGAAATGTGCCTAAACGTAATGGAATCCAGCAAGTCACACCGCGAGTCACATTCCAGTCTGAGGGCTCAATACTCGTGACGCTCCTGCTTGACGTCGACCTTGAAGACGTCTAATTGCATCTCCTTCTTGATCTCGCGCATCTCGCTCGACAGATACAAGCCAGGATTGTTCTCCTCGAGTATACCGATTTTGTCTTTGTGCTGGCGCTTTATGTGCCGGATCTGGTGCGATTTCCGCTTGCACTTCTGCGGACAGAACGGGCACTGGAACTGCGGCTCCTTGCCGCATTCGTAGTTTAAATGCCGCTGCAGCGAGTCCTTTCGTATGTAAGTCCGATCACACTGGTTGCACTTAAAGTTACCCCTAATCCTATTATACACTTGCTTCTTTGGCGGTTTGTCAGCCACTAAAAACCAAGGACTATTTGTAAATTCAATTTCCAACGGTTCGTATTCGGTCAGTTGGATTGCCATTGGTAAGGCTGAAAACAAATATTATTAGTATGAAACTGAATCTGGGGCCTGCTAGCAAAAGCAGTGTAAAACATTGGTAAACAAAATAAAAGGCTTAAATTGATGTGGTAAAAAAGTAAAGGCATTAATTTTTAAAAGGATAACGGAGCCTATGTCTACCACCAAATTACTACTTACAGAACAAAAATGGTCAAATAAGTTAACATTAATCGAATTGGGTTTAGCAAAAATAATCGGAAACAAATCACTGCCGCCGTCGGATATGAAGATGCGTTTATTACAAGACCGCTGCACTTAACTAGAGCTTGCTGCAAGGCTTCGCATCTTGCCGCATCTCCTCCGAATGGTACTTTCGCATGTGCACCTTCAGATTGCCGTGCTGCTTGGCTCTGTACTCGCAAAAGTCGCATTGGAAATTCGGCTCCTTGCCGCCGCACTCGACCAGCTTGTGTCGAATCATGGTCGACTTCCATTTGTACAGCTTGCCGCAGCGGGCACAAGCGTGCCCATCGGCCTTCTTCACGACTTCCTGCCGCGGCTTAATGATATGGGCGCTGATGATTCGGATTGACTTAAATGCGCGCTTTGTCAACGCGACCGCCACGTCGGCTTCCTTAACCGGCGCATGAGCACTGCCCGATTGTTCTACAAAAGAACACATTCAATAAGTCGAGGGGCAATCTAGGACTCGCTCGGCAAGCATCCTACTGCTCCGTTACTTGATGGTGGTACAGGCCCGCATCCCATATCTTCATACGTGGAAAGCAGAAGTGAATAAACCGATGGACGAGATGGTTGAGCAACATCATTTTATTATCAAAATATAGAGGATATAATGATTGATATAAAGGTAATACTGCGCAAATCAAAGATCGCAACTCATTGGAAACCAAACTAATTCTCTAACTTGACTGGATTAATCGTAATATTGGCATAGCCGCTCAGATCGTTCTTGTGCTTGTTTAACATATGCCTGGACATGTGGTACTTGCGCCTGAACATCTTCGCGCAGAGGCCGCACTTGAACCTCGGCTCGATATTAATGCACTCCTCGCGCTCGTGCCTATAGAGGTGACGCTTATTTTTGTAACTTTTTGAGCACTTTTGGCAATGGTAGCGCTGCGGCTCGCGGCCCTCCGATTTCCACTTCTGTGCAATGTTCATGCCGAGTTTGAGCAACGTGTCGCTATCGGGAAACGTGTTCTCTTTCATCGAATCGCGACTGGCTATCCAGCGATTGCTAGCGTCGGGATGCATACGCAAATAAAAATTACGTAAAACGTCTGCAAAAAGAAAAGATACAAACTCAAAAATCATCAACGAAATCAACGGCCAGAGGGTCGGTCCAACTATACAAAACAGCCCAAAAGTAAACTCCATACTACAACACGGAAAGACAACCTAATTAGTGATATGTTGCGCTACTGAAAACAATCAAAACGCCGCTAAACGATCGCAATTTGCCAATTGTACGGGAACGGTTCAGCATGACTGAGAAAAGGTACGTCTAGACACAGTAAGTGCTCAATTGTTACACAATGTTTGCCATGTTATATTTGAAAGGTTTTCCACCTACCTTTTGAATGTGGAAAACATTACCTCGACTCTTAGTCTCTATGTTATATAGCATAATGGTAAACAAGACTCGCAAATTGATCACAACTTAATTGACTAGAAAAGCGAACGAAATTGACTGACTGAATACTAGCCGGATGACTATCTAGAATGCTTGCGTTTTGGGGCAACATTAAATGCGCGCAAGAACCTAACTGATTTTCAACTGTTTCGAGTTGAGCTTCGCATTCGAATGCTGCGATTGACTATGCCGTTTCAGATTCGAGAACTGATGGAATTTGCGAGAGCAATACGCGCATTGAAATTGTGCGAGTTTTCCACATTCATACGCCATGTGTCTGCGCATGTTGCCTCGGTGCTTGTAGACTTTTCCGCACGTGTGGCACGGAAAGCCTCTGGTTGTCGTCATTCGCAGACGCCACTTTGTATCGCCTACAAATTAAATACGCCTGTACAAGCAGCCACTAGATCAAGTTTGAAACATTACGATATATACGTTTGCAACAAAATTTCGACCATTCTGGGCATTTGGTAACCGAATCTGTACTCAAGCTGCTTTTCACGACACAATTCATGCTTTACTTTGGATCATCCTCGACGTAGGTGGTGGATACTCATGATATTAGCGTGCGCGCATTTTCGCACTGGACTAGAACATCAAAATTATCATCAATTCCACCACCTAGTGCATGTCAATGCGATGCGCCATGCATATTTGCTCTAATCAAGGCCAATTAACCGTGAAGGTGATAAGCAAGCCGTCGCATGATTCAAATGCCGATTAATCCAATGCGAAGCGAATTAATTACGAGCAAATATGCATGATGCGTGGGGCTGTTGCAGGGGAAAGTAAGTAACACGCTGTGAACCTTTATTTTTCATTCAAATCTATTCATCAACGGTGAAAAAGCAAAAAATTTGAAGTACGATCAACAAAGTATGCAATTGAACGACCGGAGCACGTAAACCCTCTGGTAGGCAACACGTTGATCATCTGTAACAATGGAACGAAACCTCAATGAAAACGCTGCTCAATTTACGAATTTCGGTTTTGGCCTGGCGCAACCATGTCCTTATGAAACCTACCTCAAAGTACGCGCAGGGTAGCTGCCCCTTGACGTCCGTCCAACCCTGGCTTCTTGCTGGGAAATGCCTTCATCGATCTGCGTCTGGACCCAATCACCATCAAGCGGCCTGGCTAAATTTCTAAGCTGAAATACATTTAACAAAAAGACATACGCAGTGGGAAATCCGCAAATTTTGCAAAAGGACGAGGTTGATCATATTCAATCAGAGCAATTTGACGTTTCAACGAAATAAAACAAGTACCACCTTCCGAAGTCTTCTTTCTGAATAGACACTGGATTCTCATATTCCGCTTACAGCCACAATTGCGGCAGTAAACAAAGGGATCACATTTAATCGTTGGCCACTTGCGCACACTTCCATTCGACACTTACCATTCTTGTAAAAGCTATTTCAATTGAACGCCAAAAAGATTAGCGAGAAGTGTCGCTTCAACGTACGCAATTTCAATCACAAATCGGTTCCGAAACACGCCACTAGCACTATTGACAAGTTTGCAAGAATGATACTTGCAAAGAAAATGAGAGTTTTCCAAAAGAATGGAAAATGGCGAAAAGGGAACGAATGCGATCGAAAAATTATTCAATCGCAAAAAAAGTTGCCAAATACTGAAAGTACAGTATTTAATTGAATTAAATAAACGCGCAATGTTTCACTGCTCATTTTTCGCGGAAATACAATAGCTTGAGAACACGAGTGTTAACAAGTAGGAATTTGCACCATTCGTTTATCAATGCGCCGGTTATTAGTTATCACTCAACGAACTTGGCACTCCACTTACATGCAACGCACCAATAACAATTGTTACTGGTGCGAAAAGAAAACGGCGCCTGAGCAGGGAAAATGTGAAGTAATTTTACCGCTCAGAGCAAAATAAAAACGAACTGCGATCGGACGTAATTGCAGTAAAGTATACAATTACGAAAAAATGCGCAAATTGCTTCGAAAAAGCCGACCGGCTCAATGTAATGGTTTGTTACAATGCATGCAATTTGTTCAAAGAACCAGTTAGATAAGAGAGGGTATCAGATAGAAGGCCAACAGCAATATACAATGCAGCAGGCAATCAAGCCACTTGCGACATTCGCGACTTGTTTGCTCGCTGCCAAACTAAAGAACCAAAAACACAACGCAATGGCATACTGTGGCAAAATCGTCCTTCGGCTATGAAAGTGACAAGACACGCGGCAGGGGCAGCCAACGCCACCGTCCATTACCATGCTCTGAAACGTGGAACTAAAATGTAAACTATCGTCTGCACCGATTCGGCCGGCTCTTCGCGCCGTTTACATTTCAATTCCGGACCGATGCTCCCCCAGCCTACCTTGGCAGTATGTAATTGATTAAAGCCGCTTCCATCCATCGCCGAGTGCGGCCACAAGCGTGGCAAATTAATCGAAAGAAAAGTGTACGAATTTCATTCACGGGGGAGATGGTCTTGACATGTTGTGCTAGCTACGCAAGCAATGGGAAAAGCAAACCAAACCAACATCTACTTGATATCAGAGCACGGTAAGTATCGGGTGCGATTGATGTTGCCACAGCTATGCCCTGCTGCAAGCTCAGGCACCAATCCGCAACAGCATCATTGCTGCCGTTCTCCACCGGCGCGCACTGAGCAAATCACAAAGTAATGACTTCTCCAATGCGGCTGCAGCTTGCGCTCGCAATCGCTAAGTAGGACTGCGAACGAGCCGCCTCGACTCCACGCAGATGCAGCAATCATGTGTTGCAGAGAAGTCCCCGAGCGCCTTTAGAATGGCGAAGAATCCTACCTTGTGAGTCGCGGTGTGATCCAACAGCCTCCTGCGCGGCGAGAAACACTTCGTCCTGGCCTTGATTGCCCATGTGCCATCCGAAGCCTGCAACAGACGCGCCAGAGCGTGGTAAGCCAAGCGCCATCGGGGAAGGAAGGATGGAAGAGAGGGTGGATGCGCCCGGATGGGCATTACCTTGACCAGACGCTTCGCCGACATTGCCGTGACTAGGCCCAGCTCCCTCATCCATTTGTTCCATGTTGCTCAGTTCCTCGTCGTCCAGCGTCAAGTCTTCAATACCGTCGTCGTTTGCTTCGTCGTATTCAGCCTTTGGTTCAAGCATCAGTTCGCTGTGCGTGTCTAACTTCTCCTTAGGAACTTGGGCACCTTCGACCTCATTCATATGCCGTGTCGATAATTCTTGTTTGGTATCTACTGATTCAGGCACATCGGTTAATTTTGTTGCGGGTGTTGGAATGTGTTGGGTGGGTGCACTCTGATGAGATTCGGATGAGTTCGACGCGTCGTGATTTGTCTCGATCTCGTCGCCGCTTCTTCGCCGCACGCGCTTCCGTTTGCGCGGCCCCGGCGACTGCGAGCCCTCTCGCGAGTTGTCCTCGTCTTTCCTGCGCTGCTCTATTGTGAGGCCCTGCACCTTGGGCAGGGACGCGGATGGCGGCGGACTCTTCGCTGGCGGCACGGACTTGCGCGTCTCCGTCTCGCCTTTCCGGTTATCGGAGAGCCCTTTGATTTGCAGCGACTCGGCAGCCTTCAGCAGCGCGCCCAGCTGGTCCTGGGAGATGTTCACCTCGCCTCTGTACATGTAGTCCATCATGGCTTTCAGCTCTTGGTATTTGATGTCTTTGAGTATAAATATTGGATGTTTATCGTAGTTCTGCGCTAACATTGACTGCAAAATGGGGCAGCGGCAACAATTGCGATTAGATGGTGCGAAGGCAGAGTGGGGGCAAGGGCTGGGCCTACCTCAAAGTATGGACTACACGCCGACAAGACAACTTTATGAGCGTTGAGAAATTTGCCTTCCGCTGCGAGCGTACAATCGACCAGCGTGCCATTTTCCAGCAGAGTGTCGAAGACTGCGATGAGTGTGGACTGGTGATTGTTCCAGCGCAGACAGAACTGTTGGTCGTCTTCCATTCTGTCCCTAAAAGGAAGTCAGGCCTGAGCACATTTCCGATAGCATCGGCCGCCGACTCGAGCAACTCAAGGCTACGGCGATCCGCCTCCTGACGCGACCAGCTTCAAGGTAAATAAACTTTAGAAAAGTGGAACTCTTCGTGTGTGCCCCGCCGCCGGAGGATACATCAACTGTAAATTCGTCGCTTTAGGGTGGGGCAGGGGAAAGCCGAGCGTTGGAACGGCGGCGCTTCAACAATGGCCGCTTTTCCGAGTCGGAGCGTGAAAAATGGCGAAGCAAGCGATTGCACGCGGCGGAAGCTCAGACGTCGTCGCAATCTGCCTGCGAAACGCGCTTCTACGGCCACGAATTTCAAGCGACAGCCGTCTGCCATTGCGGCAAGCGGTGAAAGGAAAATTGCAGTGTGGCGCAAAAAAAAGTTTAAAATGGAGGCGCAGGTCATCGCGAAAGACGACGCTTTCGTCGAGCAAATGCGCGCAAACGAAGACGAAAAATGGCGGAACGCAAAGCAAGCGGGCATAGTTACCTATTTTGGCACAATTTCGAACTATATCACAATCGGTTTCACTTAGTTTTCTGTACGCTGGCGAGACAATATGAACGGTTGTTACATCGAGGAATGGTTTGGCTGGACTGAACGCCACCGGTAAGCGTCCGCCTCGCAGACGGCAGCAACGAGCCTCGCAGCGGCCGCGAACGAAGCGCTGCTCACGTCACAGCGACACTCAGTTGCTTGCTGCGCACATTTCCGCGGCGCTCGCCAATCGCCGACGCGCTTTTCAGACGCTCGCCCGGCCGAGACGCAGGGGGCAGGCACGCTGCTTCGTCCAGGCCACCTCAGCTGGCGCCGTCGGCTAGCGGCGTTGCCTGCATGCGCCGAGCGAGACGTTCTGTGAAAATTTCGAAGTAAGAGAGCGAAGAGATGAAGAGAGGAGCGAATGAATTTGATCCACAACAAAATAGTGAGCCCGTCTCTCCTAAACGTACGGTCCGCTTTCCATGCTCGCTCAATAGCAAGCAGCACTCCGCCATCCGCTTCATCTCCCAAATCGGCCGCGTCTTCGACACGCCGAATGAGTACGCGCCTCTAATCGGTCAAGCAGGTAAGCAGTCTTTGCAAATCACTCGTTTCGAGCGCTAATCATCGCACGATTCGCCTGCGTTCGCATCCTTGCTCATCCTTGGAGGCAGCGCCGCCTACATCGGTCGCCGCCTCGTTCGACTTGGTCCTTTGTTTATTGCTCGCGCTGCCACAGGACGCGCTCGCGCTAATTGCTGCCATTTTCTGCGCAATTTATGCCGAACATAACCTTCGCAATGCAAGATGGCGTCTAGAAATTTCAAATTTAAATTCGCACTCTTCTCAAATGGCTCTTCATTAGCGTTTCCATTTCTCTCTTTCTCTGTCTCTCGCTGCGTCTCCTTCGTTCCCGTCTGAGGGCAACGATGACCTAACAGGGGAATACAGGACGTTGGGACGCCATAATGGAAATGCGTCTTTCCCATTCTGGGCGTGCGATTTCACCGCAATTTCAGCTCACATTTGGGGTCACGCTCTGGCTGCCGATGGCGGCCAAGAGTTGGCGATTTTTCGGTGAAAGGCGATAGAATTTGGAAAGCGTTTCTAGAGCATGGCGGGTGAGGGAGGAGGGGAGGTACGGTAATCGAAAATCCGCTTCTTTATCGCCGTTCTTCAGCAAATCCTCCCGTCCGTGGGCGGAAGCTCTGGCCGATCGTAAAACGAAGCCGCGAAAAGCAGGCAGCTGGCGGGTTGGCGGGCTGGCTTTGTGTGCTTTCCGGCGGCGAAGCAGAAACGGGCGAAATCAATACGAAGGAGATGCGAGCTGGGCAGAGACGGAGCGGAAAAAAGCAGGCAGAGATGGGCCCCGAGAAGAAATTGAGTCGGCGCCGCCATTTTGTCGTCCTAACGATTCGTGTGCGTGTGCTTTTCAGCATGCCTGGGCAACACTACGTCCTGCGATGGAACAACTACCAGACCAACATGACCTCGGTGTTCCATCAGCTGCTGCAGAACGAGGCGTTCGTCGACGTGACGCTCGCCTGCAACGATCTGTCGCTGAAAGCGCACAAAGTAAGTGCCCCAAAGCAGGGTCGCGTCCCCTCGCTGTGCACGCATCTGCCGTGCGGTCCCCAAATGGGGCTCGCTGCCGCCGCCGCCGCCGCGCCCGCCCCCGCCCATGAGCGGTGCGGTCGGTCGGCCGCCGGTGAGCCAGCAGGCGCGCAGCGGAGACCCTCTCAAGGCCTCCGTCGCCGTCTGCCAGCCTTTTTGTCGGCGCGTCTGCCGCGTCCCTCGCGCCCAGAGGCGGCAGCTGCCAGTCGCCGGGATACCTGAGCCGGCGACCGCCGCCCCCCTTCGCGCCGCCATCGCCGCCGCCGCCGCCATTCACTCGTGGGGCGAGCGGTTCGTGGAAAACCTTCAATCTCTTCTTTGTTGCTGCTGATGGATGGTCGCCGAACGCTTCGGCTGGCGTTCGCCTTTGTGTGGAAAATTCCGCGCCTGCAATCATTTGCTTGGCAACACGGTCGCCCAAATTGGCGCCGGAATTGCTCGCAATGGCTGCCAGCTCGGCATTTCACAATGCGAGAAACGCCAATGAAACTTATTTCGGTACTTGATATAGTCGTCATCTGCCTGATGAAGACTCTGTGCTGACGAAACGCGTTGTAAGAGGCACTACAAAGCCTTTTAAACTTATTTCGTGGGAAAATGCGCCACGTCGAACCACGAGATGATGACGAGCATGCTTGTTGCAGGTAGTCCTGTCAGCTTGCTCGTCGTACTTCCAGAAGCTGCTCATGGAAAACCCGTGCAAGCACCCCACGATAATAATGCCCCAAGACGTGTGTTACGCAGACCTAAAGTTCATAATCGAGTTCGTCTACAGGGGCGAGATTGACGTGTCGCAGGCCGAGTTGCAGGTACCAAGCAAGCTTTCGTAGACTCTCGTGCTCGTTTGCCAGTGTGC
>JAOEHK010065168.1:0-20016 GCA_025447835.1 Labidoglobus nevermanni | reverse complement strand
GTGGCTCTTTTCAGCTCCTGGCGGGCTCTTTTAATGGCCAATTGGCTCTTCCTCGCTAAAAGGTTGGGGAGCCCTGATCTAGTGCTTACGTCGTGAGGCACCGCACCAAAGTACCCAGTCAAGGGATAATTATTCTGTGTGTTATGTCATCGAAAATCTTCCCAGTAGTCATACTAACATCTTTAACTAACGGCAATAAGTTCCTGACTATAAAAAAATATGAAACCCCCTTGAATGATCGATTGATTTGTAACTATAGCAAGTTTGGTGGATTGAAGCGTGGAAAATGATCGTTATGAAGAGATAAGCAGAGTGCAGAAGGGAAAATAGCAAGTGAGAACATATTTGGCAGCGCAATTTGCGTCCGCCCTTCGTATTTGTACGACTTGATGCAATTTGCGATAATTTGCATAAATTTTAATAAACCGCCACAGCCAAGTGCGGCGAAGACGTTCCGATGGCAGCGAGCAATCGCCGTCTTCGCCAACGTGCGGCAGCCCTTATCTGTAACTGTCTGTATTGCTTTTGTTGCATTGCCCCGGCTGCAAATTGCTTCTGGAGCTCCTCTCCGTTGGGTGACCAGACCAGACGCGTCTGCATTTGGCGTAACGACTCCTCGACGAGGTCGCCGCTTTCCTTGTTAATTCATTGGAGTATTTTGCGCAAGGACGATTGAAATTTGAATATTTAACGTCCACATTTCTATCGTCCTCCGTCAGTTTCCACCGCGCCCTTATTCTCCTTCAAATGCGTTCATCACAAGTGGACTGACTTAGTTGTGTAACGATTTCAGGATAAATCAGGATTTCATTTGACTGACTCTGTTTTGTTAGCGTTTTCATATCAGTTTCGCTAGCGGGCAATAAAATTCGGGTTTTCCGCTGGAAATTGCCTCGCTGCAATTCCACTTCACTGCTCCTGACGGCATATTAATAATGCAAGTTTTCATTTGCTGAAGAACGCATTGTCAGACTGGTTATTATTCCCTTCTTCCAGTTCCTCAGTAATTGCGTAACTACCTTCAGAGCAACGCTCAAAACCAAGTGCACCTGATTCCATTATTCAAATGACCGTAGTCATATGTTGATTGCTTATCAATTACTCGCCAGGGAAATGAGCAGACATCATCCAAATATCTATTGCAGCAAGAAGCGTAGTAATTCGCGTTCTGCAAATTTATCATCTTCTTAATCATTCGCCTGCAAGCAGCCGCACTTTGTTTATTCCCTGCACATCTGCCCTTAATCCTTAAACGTTCCCATCTTCCGCTCTTCTACATTCTCGCAACGAAATGAACATAACTCTGGCGTTGCTAGAGAATGTCTAAGACAATCATTGTCGTAAGGATAACAATCCTAGATGATAGATGAGGATAACGAAACGACAAAATGACGACATAAATTCCATCAACTTTGAATAAAAGCAAACACACATCGCTAATCAATTCCGGATGAAAGATTTTGCATGAAATTATTACCGGAGCACGCCATCCCCGCCCCGACTAGCGCCTGGTACACAATAACTCCTTGCTCCAGCAGCGGAAGGACGAGCAACTACACAGCAGCACAAAATGCTAAGGGCAACGAACGAGCGCCAGGAGCAGGACAGACAAGGGCAGCTGAATGTCGCCACAATGCGGCATACACCCTCCTCCCACTCCTCTCCGCGTCCGCCGCCCAAGTAAACCGCTATCCTTGCAGGATAATGCTAATAATAATTAAAGCGTCGAGCGCTGCGCACGATAACGATAATGGCAGATGACACCGATTACTGGTAATTGCACGAAAGTGGATTTTATTTCAGACCCTTCTGGTCCTCCTGCGAGTTTTTGTCAAGCCTGCGGCCGCCATTGTGCGCGACTTTATGCAGCACAACGGCTTAAAACATGTAGATCAATAGTCCTTCTTAGCCTGGCCCGAACGACCAAGAATGCTTGAAACTGACGACGAACCCGAACTGGATACTTTTAATGCTTCACTTTCACAATCATGAGTGGCTAATTCGGATCAATAACACGAAAGTCATAGTGGCGACCACCACTGGGTTGCGGAAGAATCGAGCGCACCCGCCAGGGGGTTGTTGGCGGCATTGTAAATTGCCAGACAAGTTAATTACATTGGGATATTTTCAGATAACGCAGCGAGCGAGGAAATGCTTCTTGCTGCAGCCAGCGGGCAACAACTTGCAGCCGAAAGTTGGGATGCGAGTGGCCAAGAAGGCCGTCTGATATACATTGGGCTCCAGCATCCCCAGGCAAACCGGGAGAAGAATAAAATAACCGCAGCAGCGCGTTATGTTCGCAGTCTAATTGCACTCTGGGGACGAATCCAATGCCAGTTAATGCCTGGCGCTTACTTACAATTTACCATCGACCACCAGCCAGGACAAAACAAGTCAGGGATGAAACACCCAGTTCCAAATGCAAAAATAACGAAATTCACATCTGAATGCGCGGAAGTAAAAAAGAAGACTGAAGAGAATGTCACATGACACGTTTGGGAATAGACATTAATAAAGTCGTTATGCCGACTAAAGGGAAATTCGACGATGTCCCAAAAGCATCGCCGTGATACGGCGGCCAACCCTGGCACATCTCGTGCCATTTGGCGTGCCGTGACTGCACATCACGTGACGTGCGACGCACAAAGTTATTCTCTTCATTTGATGTAAATTTATAAAGTGTGGCAAAAGCCGCCCGCACATCAGTCGCCACCCTCCCCGCGGAGGGTGGTGCAGGGCGGTGGCGAGGCGTGCAAGGAAGAGACGCGGAAAACGCGTGGAAACCCCGTCGAATGTCGGACAAGATTTATTCGCGCCGCCACCGCGACTCCGCTAGTCCCAAGGATAATCCGAGCCGAGCGCGTTTTGCCCGCTTTGCTCGCCAACATCCTGTATACTCTTTGTTGAATTATCCGATAAATCTACATGTGTAGGAACAGCGGACATTTCATCCACTTTTTAAAACAAATGCGCTTTTTCATCGCGGCTATACTTGATCTGAGCAATGTGCCCTTATTAAAATTGACGTGAATTTCATTCTGCGGCGAAATTACATTCGCCAACTGTCCTTGTTCATGACGAATTTCAACATCAATGGCACAGAAGCAAAGAAACAATTCGGGTAAATGACATTTGTTCACTGAATGAGCAAACTCGGCGGAGAAGACATGTCCCAGCATAACACAAAGTTTTACTATAGCCTCTAACAACGTCTTGCATAGTAAGTTTCCCTCAAAGGCAACATTGCAATTTCACATCGCGTAAGCGTGGCTAATTAAAACAACGTGTAATTAACTGGATTGATAGCGAAGAAGACAAGGAGCTATAAGGTAATGATGCAATGTTGATGAGACGTGCGAAGGAAATCACATTTCTTTGTCTGGATTTACACGCAGTCAGGATGCCTGCTCACTGTCAACTCGTTCATTCCAGGCTTTACCTCTTCACCCATCAGCCCCGTTGGAAATGCGAACGAAAGTGCAATAAAGAAGGCGTCTCGACTGGGAAAGGCATGCAAATAAAAACAGTAACTGAGCGGAATAAATGGCAGCCAGGGTGGAAGAAATGTGCGGGTTCAACGATCAGAAACAGGTGTGTGAGCGAAAACGGAATGGAAGGCGGATGAGATTACAAAACGTTGTCGGCGAACTGAAAGCATCGTCATTTCGTTTGCAAAATGGCGTGATTGTTTGGAAAATATTGTTGCGCAACTCATTTAGGGCTGCTTGCATCAATCTGCAAGCCAAATTCGACATTTTTATTCATTTGGACGGGAACCTCAGTCGCAGCAACATGAAGATTTCCAGAAAATTGTCTTCTCCTTGAAATACGAAGGCAGCTTAAATCCCTAGCCCTACTTTATGGACAGGCAGTCTAGAGTCTTACTGTCTACTGTTCTTAGATTCATAAAATTGCAAAACAATCAGGTATTTGCCGCATCTTCAACAGGTTAATCAGATTTCCTGGATATGCTATAAACTGAGGAAATTCATAGGACTCTTCAAGGAACCATCAGCCTATGTAAAGACCCGAGCAATAACATAGGGAGAGATAAATAAAGGCAAAGGTACCCAAGGAGGACCTGATGGACTTCTGGCATACCTAAACTATTACCAGAAACTACGTAAGTCCAAAAACTAACGACTTCATAGTGAGCAACGTGAAGCTTTCCAGTAAATTGTGTTCGAAGAAAAGCAGCACTCTCTTCCTGGAAATACGAAGGCAGCTTAAGCCCCTAGCCCTACTTTATGGACATGAAGTCTAGAGTCCTGCCGCATCTTCAACAGGTTAATCAGGATTTGTGGAAAGTCTAAGCCTACTGATTTCCTGGATGTGCTATAAACTGAGGAAATTCATAGGACTCTTCAAGGAACTCAACAACCTATGTAAAGACCCGATTAGCAAATATTGCAAGAACACAGGAACAGACAAGGAAAAGCAAAGGTGCCCAGGAACTTCTGACATAGGTAGCCTAGTACAAGAAACGACTTAGGTGCAAAAACTAATTATGTGACTTCTCCTCCTTGAAATACAAAGGCAGCTTAAACCCTACTTTATGGACATCGGCTGTAGTTGCATTCATACAATTGCAAAACATCATCTTCAGGAGATTGATAAGGATGAACCTGTTAGGGTTATCTAAACAACGTTGTCTAATGTCCTGGTTAACACAAAATTCAAAGAAAAATCTGTTTTTATGTGGGGTATGTTTCTCTTCCTCATATTCCTTGATTTTGTGCAATGTCTAAGATTACTGCTAATCTAAGGAAATTCATAAAACTCATCACGGCATCCAGGAAGAATCTAATAGACTTCTGACTTGGGTCGCCTAGAACCAGAAAGGACGGAAGTACAAAGGACCCAATCAGGAAGAGCAATCTTGCATCAAATAGAGAACACTATTGATGTATTCATTTGTAGGTACTATAAGAAGTAATTGTAAGTAATTTTCTACAATTTAAGCCTTGTTAGGTAACCTAATGTTTTCGCTGTAAGCAGCCTGAACATGTGAATGAAAAGCGAAGCGCAACACCATAAATCGCTCGACAATATTGCACTTGAATGCTGTAAACGCGCGAATTAATTTACGACGCCAGGCGCGATCACACTTAGCATGCATCATACAGTTAATTAAAACATATTTCATATTGCTTATTAACACATCGGGAGCGCAGGCATAACACAACGCATTGCTCATTGCAGCGGAATTACTTCAACGAACACAATTAAGAAAGTTCAACTCGGCTCAATTCAAATGCTAACTCTTCGCATTCTGGATGCGTTCATTTATACCCTTTCTGTTTCAACACTATAACTGTTCTCTTTTATAGTCTTATGAACCACTTTTAACTTTTCATATGAAACTAGTCTTTTTTCCGCTATAACTTTCGAACCATAAAGTTCTACCCAGGCGATCTTTAGACTGCCTAAGAAGGTCGCTAAGACTTTAATGGAACAGATATCACAACCTAAGCTATTATTCTATGCCTAAAGGGTATACAGGATAAGACAGCATAGTTTAGGACCAATAGAATAACTATACTTACTTGTAATTTAAGCAATTTAATGATGTTCCAATGATTATGGTATAGTCGAAGAGCGCAAGTATAATAGCTGCAGAGTTTGCTCTTCCAGCTGGTTTACAATTTGAGCATTATGACATCAATAGCTGTGATGCGGGTAGAAGAACAAACACACCCTGATATTGTCTCATTTCTGTCGTCGCCAACAATGAAGTTTTCAATTAAATGCGATGTGTGCGCGTGTTAAAAATCCGAAAACGACGACTGAGACTAGGCAGCTTTCGAATACAATGCCACGTCCACCGGCGTGGTTACAACCCACATATCACAAGAGCACAAGCCGCACTCAACCATCTCGAGGAGGAGAATTTATAGTCCTCATTGCGCATTTCATTATCTCATTTGCCTCAACTCTGCGTTTATGAAAACCATTCAATTTGTCATTGTGTTTATTTAGCTGGTGTCACAACAATGCACAGAAATGGTAACCTAAACATTGCTAAAAGTACTCAAAGTATCCTCAATCAAGGGAAAGGAAGGCCAAGAGCAACATGGAGGAAGATATGGTAGTCCTAAAGATTGGAGATGGGGAAAAGAAGGCAGTGGGTAGAAATCAGAGGAAAAAAGGTGAAACCTTGCGCCTTATAGGTCTTTACCAGGTGCTTACTAGTCATCTATATATGTGCGTCTGTGTGTCCTTGAATTACGCCTAAAATACAAATAATTCAATCGAAAGGAAATACTAGGCATGTTCTGTGTATTAAAGGAAGAAAATTTGAAAACCCTCATGGTTTGAAAGTTATAGCGAGATATATATAATTGTCTATAACCTGTAATCTCAAAATTCTGCAATCGAGATCTACGTGAGTTTGATGAAAAAACAACGCGCTTAAATTTGCATTTATATTGAAAGCATTTTCCGGAAAAGCATGCAGAACATTTGCTCAACTTCTGTTAGCCAAAAACTAGTCGGAATTGAGAGAAATGCAGAAATTCTCGTCCTCGGTCAATTGCGTATTTTCTCCAGCTCGCCAAACACTTCCAGGTGTCCTGACATGTCACACCTCTTCAAGTTGACCTTATTGTTTATTGTTTATAAAAACAGCATGCACCTTTATATTATAAAAATTGGACAAATAGAACTATATTATACAATTGTTAATATAAATGTAGATAACAGAACAGAATAAAGTAAAGTAGAATAAAGTAATATAATATCGCACAATATAACATAATATAAAATAATAATATGTAACATCAGTCAAAATTGCATTAAACGTAAATATAAGTTTGTTAAGAGAGTCATTAAAGAAATCCCAGTCATCACAGAGACCTTGGTTGGTTGGACACACTTAGACCCTACTATTTGGACCCATTGTGCATCCTCCTGGTAGGGCCTCTTAGTTTTTAGAAGGGAATCCTACATTCCCTAACATTAGGTTATTGGGATGAGATGGGGAGTCGTAGAGGAGCGTACTACAACCATATCTGCGATTTCAGATGTCGTATAGTCCTCTCTCTGCTGGCCTCTCTGCCAGGAATCGAACCCAATTCACTAGACTTGTGGCCCATCCTTGAGCCATCTGACCTTAACACCCAACTAGTACCAATCAGGGAAATAGAATTGCAACATTTGAATTGTGTAAAGCCTAATGGGGGAGAGCTTCCTGCCGGCTTCCTGCCAAATGCGCTGCAGAAGTAAATAAGAATTAAATTTTGATGGACTCTTATTCTTAGTGAATGCATTTGCGCCTGAATGGCACCGAGTGCACTCAACTGCTAGAATTTCCAATGGAACTGCGTCGGAAAGTTGCCGCTGCACTCGGAGAAGAGCTGCCGGAAACGGGCACGAATTCTGATTACGAATTCCCAACAACTTACCGTAATTTACAAGCGGCCAGAGTTCCCCTTGGCTGCGCCGGGTCATTCTTCAGCCGAGGCGTACGTGATCGTCATTATAATCATCACCTACGTGTATTGTCTCGCTTTCCTACAAATCTTCGCCAACATGACTACTTCCGAAACAAGTCAATGACTTTGTCTTGCAAGCAACAAATTACAATCGCCATCCTGTTTCCATTCCCAGTAAGAGCTCAGTGAGGTCTCGGCCTATGCCGAGTTATCGCAGTTATCGCAGTAATGACTGAACCCTAAACTTGATCTTCTGCGCGCATACCCGCTGCGTAATTAAGAGATCTGGCAGACGGGTGGCCGCGAGCGAGGAATCGATAACAGGCGCTAATTGACGTCATTACGTGGGTGCGCACATGTAGGTAATTGGCTGCCTTGGCAAACTCACCTAATTGGACGTACATCTTCGGCCTGACGTTCTCCTGCCACGCGGCGGAGGCGCCCCCGAAGACCACCACCAGCAGGACGAAAGTCACACGCGTTGCGGTCATCATGGGAGGTCGGGCAGGCTCACTGGGCACACGCTCCGGCTGCAAACAGAATGCGCAAGAACGTTCGTCATTCGCGCCTCCCGGTGAGCACCATGTTCGGTTCGGGTAATCCAAGTGCGTTCGGCCTCACTGCACACCTCGGGGGAGGGTAACTGGCTCACCTCGAATCGATACGCGCTCCGACGCCGGGACGCGACTGCGGCGCAACGAACGGACGCGCTCACCCTCGACTGCGGCGCGCTGCGGAACGACGGAGCGTCGCGACGCCGGTGCCAGCTGCCCGGACCCCACCACCAGATGCGATCACTTACTCGCTCCTCTCGGACGTAATGATCTGCCGACGCCAGCGCCAGGACCTGCAACGACAAGCGGACGAACTGTACAAGGGCGCAAAATGTGCGATTGCAGCGCGTTACTGCTGCTATCAGCGGAAAGCGGACCCGGTCCACCCCCGGTCATCCATCATTTGCGATCGACAACGACAACTTTACTGCTTCCACTTCGAGTTAACTGCCCTGACTTGAAACTCGGGATCAGGATCATGTGGGCCGATAAGGAAATACAAGAATTGCCCATATTCCTTCATTGCCTAAAGCTAATTCTGAGATCTGAAATCTCAGAATAACCGCGAGGTGGGACAGGGTGCTAGGTCGGTGGTGCAACCCTACATTGGCGCCGCTATTACGGGGATAACAATGCGTGGAGAGGCGATTTTAATTCGTCATTCTGTCGGTTGCAGCGAGCGCCATCATTTTTTACGGTCGCAGAAAGAGATTTGGGATCTGCTCGCGAACTCGTGCAAAACATCGCAATCAGCCACCCATCCAGAATCCGATGCAGTCTGTCAAAAAGCAGCGCAACATTCGTGGAAGGATGCCAACTGCGACGAGACAAATTAGCTCTTAGACAATCGCCTCTGCACCCCTCTGCCAGCCATTTGCTGTCTGTTTCCTTGATCTTTACTAATGAAGTTCTTCTTCTTCTTCCTCTAATGGCCGCTCTAGTGAATTGTATCATGGACAGGGAAGAGCCAAGAAACCTAAGAGATTGGCAAAATAAGAATAAGGCGAAGAAAAGGAAGAAACGCCATTGTAATTCGATAGTGAAATTGCATTGGATGCGATTCCGCTCGAGGTGTAATTGCAATTGCAGAAACAGAACACATAACCGGTGTTGCTGTTTGGAAACCAATTTGGCTCAATAATGAAATATGCTTCCCAAACAGATAAATCTCTGTGAATACTAGTTTTCCATTGTAATCTGGCTGCAAATTGAAAACACGCCGCAGACGCGGTGGAAACTTTTATGAATGCCGAAACGAGAACATCTGACCTATTGACCCACATTCGCCTCTTGCTCATCGATTGAGAATTGCACTGATTGCAATTTCATACCGCAGCCACATTCGCCTACAACCATATCCATAATTCAAGAGAGAGAGAGAGCAGCTTGTAGGAGGAGGAGCGGCCTCCTAACCTAACCCATAACCCAAAAAGATGCTCAGGTTTAAATATCAGAACCAGAACCGATCAGTAATCGCCTAGCACGAGCACAACAGGAATGGTCAGTGACCTTCCGCTATATGTCCCCAGCCAGCTCTCCGCAAGCCTCCCCTGAGCTGGCAAAGGGGGAAACAGGCATGTCAAATCGCTTTGAAAAAATGCAAAATCTAATCAGGCACGAACACCCCGTCGCCCAGCGGAATGGAAATCCATAGCTGGATGGATGACCACTTCTCCGAAACTTGTTGCGTTTGGTTCTTCTTCGATTCGCGATCAAGCTGATGTCAACCCCGGCGCCGCAAATCCTGTTGACTTTTATCCTTACATAAACTCTCTGCGCGACCTCACAACCCCTGACGAATTCAAGCGGCACTAACAAGGGGTAGCAATGACCTTCTCGCTGCGGGTTGATTGAAAATGAAAACGCAGCCACAAGACAGAGATTTTCAGACGTCGACATCGCGCACCCGGAAAAGTTATATTCCTCTTCCCGGCTCATGCATTTCTTAATCATGCGGATAAGCATCCCCATCCCCATGTTCACCACATGCGTACCAAACCCCAAAGCGGGAGACGAAGAGGGCAGAATGAGGGCGAATTTCGCGGATAGCCGAAGACTGGAGGTCGACCGGGTGGCGCCTGAGAGGGGCAGAGGGAGGGAAAGCGATGGAAACGTGCGCGTTTGCGCAAATCGTAAACTTGGATCGCGACATCTACGGCCTGATTGCGCCCTGTGCTGTTTGCTCGGCGCCGATCGCATTTATGCGTCCGGTGATAATGCAGCGCTACGTAAATGGGGCGATATTCTATAGTCACACCTAAACAGCCACCAATTCGCTGCCTCCTCGCTGTATCTTCAATCAACCGGAATCGCGATTCGAATGTGTATGTAATGCAGAATTGTTCGTTTTGATAAGGATGCCACTCTTGTTTATCTTGCATCTTCCGTCCTCTCTTATCCACACATCCAGCCGCTATCTAACTTTTAGCTACTTTACTTTTCTCACAAAATGGGACTAGTTTTCAAATGCATTTGTTTGCTACCCAAACTTGCGGTATTTGGCGCATTTTAGGAGGTAGAAGTTTAGCACATTTCATTTCGAATACCTCCACTTCTATATGCCTGGCAATAAAGTCCAATTATATTCTGGACCTACTTTTCAGAGAAATCGCTACTGGTTCTGCAGGCAATGAAACTGAGCTGTGGTCTTTCGGAAAGTTGTAATTTAATAATTCATCGATTCGCATGCGACACATTGTCCCACCATCTGGCGTCCGTCACGTGTCGGAGAAGCGATCAACACACTAGGAGAGCTCCCATCAAGCCCGGCTGGGAAAAGTTTTTGCTCTTCGCGTTCGTCCGAGGACGACGTGTGAAATGAAACTTTTTCGTTGTCGCGCGCGATCGTTACACTGGATTCCTTCTTGTCCCTCTTACCCCTCCAACATCCCCATCTAATGCAAATTCATGCAAAAACACCCCGTGTTCTCGACCATCAAATCAATTTCACCTAAATGTGCATCGCACCTATAAAAGAGAACCAATCCTCGATATTTGACTCGAGGATATCTCAGAATCAATAGAAAAGTGTCTTGATAGCGGAAAATATTGCTTAGGGTTCATAGATCAAAGCTAACAAGAGCACTGGACCCAAGAGGAGGAACGAGGACCAACAATATTGTAACGCAACTAATAGGAAACACCTTCCTGAAGATATGCAAGTTGCGGGTATTGAAACTTGGGGGGTTGTTCCGTTATAAACCGTAAAAACAATGCACGCAACAACTCGGCAAACGTTTAGCATCGGTTAACGCAATAAACAGTGGCCATCATTGGCATTGGCTCATAAAAGTGCTGCAATATCATTAGCAACAATTGCGCAGCGACGCCGCAACCCCTAGCTGGGGCTGCATTTAGCTCCGTCTGAATGCACTTGCAGTCCAATTGCCGAGCTGCCCAATGCGCAATGCAAAGTCGTAAAATAGATTCAAATTCAATTAAATTTGATTGCTTCTGAAACAATTCCAGCATCACTGAAAACCTCCACCCTAGGCAAGCATCGCAAACTACCACCAAGTGTGCCAGTTACTTACATTTACAAAGAATGAATTCACCACCAATTCATTTCGAATTTGAGGCGTCGATGGTAAGGTTAGGTTACTGATTAAGACGTCTATTTTAATGGTAATTTTGTGGTGTGTTAGGGCAGATGAACAAATATTTACGGAAATTTAGCACGACAGGGTGCAGGGTGCAGAAATCGATACCCCAACGCAACAATAAGGTGATTCACGATTATTTATGTTTTTTCTTTGAAGGAGATTGTCCATATTTCAGCGTTAGCTGCAGTGGAGGCACCCTCCCGACTGCGAGCAACCCCAGTGGAGGATGTATTTGACACAATAGTGGAATTGTTGCAGCACCCTTAACGGCGGAGAGTGCTTGTTCGCACGCCGAGCGAAAACATTCCGCCGTTCCGATCATATTAAGTGGCGTTGTGCACTTGGTCTGATCGCGAGGGCGACTGCGGTCGGGGGTGCAGCCGCTTCTTGGCGATATCGTCAATTTATTTAATGCGGTTATTGCATTAAGTGCGCGCAGAGTATTCGAGCGCAAGTTTTGCCTTCTTTATCGGAGTGCAGACGCCCGCCTAGACGAGGGTGATGCGCCACCATGCAGTATTAGGGGTGGCATAGGATTCGAAAATATTTGTCGCTAAAATGATGACATTTTCAGATATGCAGGGGCGCATTATCTAATGGAGCATTAACTTAAGTTTTACAGGAAGAGACCATATACGATGCGCAAATTCGACGAAATTAATGATAATGGGCCACCTGCCCCAATTTCAAAGGGCCATAATGCTGCATACTATTAGAACTTTCCAACTGAACCAAAATTGGTCGCCTCTTCACTTAAATTCACACATTTTTACCAATTACTGGCATTTCAATCATCTACCCGGTTTCCAAGTTTCATTTTCAATGTTCTGGCAACTTCTGCTAAATCAGTGGTTCCCAAACTTATTTAGCAAACCGGTCACCCGGCTCTTTGAATATACTTTAATATTGTGTTTGCTTAAATTTGGCTCTTTTGGATGACGAGTTTGCCGACCACTGACTTACTTACTTACACCAAGGACGTCCAACCCAAATGACCTCGCGGGACAATTACGGGGAATACCCGTGTGTCTACCACCAGACTGATTTGCAGATGTTTTATGCATTTAAAGTCAAGAGATTAGCACACGGACACCCTTGACCATGTCTGCCCCCCACCTAGGCGGTAGGTCCCACTTTGGAAATGGACCACGAAGGTCACGAGGATCACAAACGATGAAAAATGTGTACATTTGCAAGAGTTTCAAGGGAGAACCGCAAATGCGAGTTATAAAGAAGAGGAAATCAATTATGAACGAGAGCACGTCCATCTGCCCTCTCTCTTTAACCCTGCGCCTAACGCGGCGTGACGCATGCGAAACAATGGGCAATGAAGCGAAACGAGGTCATGCTGATTTCGAACGAATTGCGCCAACACCTGCAAGTAATGATCTCGCTCCTAACCCAGTTACCGCCAGCACCCTTCGCACATCCCTCTTCGCGACGGACACGTCTGCCAGGAGCCAGGAGTGCGGCGCAGACTTGCAAATGCTGGCGGAATTCGTTCGCGCATTGTCTTCTCCTGCGGGGGCCTGTGTGGGATGCGCAAAGTGTTGCCGCCCGCTTGCAACCCCACGTGCCTAACAAGCAGGAACACGGAAGCGTTGCGTATGAGGCATTCGCAAGTGCTCCTCGGCCGGAAAAATCAATAATCCAAGCGGGAGTTACACCGTGCCAGGACACTTCTGCCGGAATCTCTCTCCCTCACCATTCACTGCCGCCCTGTCTCTCTTGCTGCTTTCCCAGTAACCATCAAAAGTTGTGCTATTTACCATTCTCATTTGGCAGAAATAAGCAAAAATAATTGAGGAAATATAGAGTCACTGGAATCACTGGGATTTGCAATATTCTCACTTTGTCTCTTTCTATCTCCTCTTTCTTAAATATATCCACATGGCAATGAGAAGACTTGCCAGTGGCTCTCAAAAGTTGTGATATGGTCAATTTCAATGACTGGGCTGACATTGATTGAGGAGATAATGAGTTTGGGAATCACTGGGATTTGCAGAATTTTACTTTGACTCATTCTATCTCTCCTTCCTCAAATCTATCCATATTGTAACGAACTACTTTGCCAGTGAGTATCAAAAGTTGTGCTATTTATAATCTTCATAAGTCTGAGCTGACTTTCAAGTGTTCCTCTACTTATCTTTAGCGTGCAAACGGAAATACAGCCTAAAGAAGCAATAATTGAGGAAATACAAAGTTTAGGAATCACTGGGATTTGCAGAATTTTCACTTTGTCCATATCCATCTCCTCTTTCTCAAATATATCCACATGGTAATGACCAGTCCTGCCAGTGACTCTCAAAAGTGGTGGTATATTCGATTTCAAAGTCTAAGCTGACTTTCTAGTGTTCCTCGACAACCCTTTTGGAAATATAGCATACAGAACTAATAATTGGGGACATAAGGAGTTTGGGAATCACTGGGAATTGCAGAATTTCACTTTGCCTCAATCTATCTCTCCTTTCTCAAATCTATCCATATTGTAACGAACTACTTTGCCAGTGACTATCAAAAGTTGTGCTATTTATAATCTTCATAAGTCTGAGCTGACTTTCAAGTGTTCCTCTACTTATCTTTAGCGTGCAAACGGAAATACAGCCTAAAGAAGCAATAATTGAGGAAATACAAAGTTTAGGAATCACTGGGATTTGCAGAATTTTCACTTTGTCCATATTCATCTCCTCTTTCTCAAATATATCCACATGGTAATGAGGAGTCCTGCCAGTGGCTCTCAAACGTTGTGGTATATTCAATTTCAAAGTCTGGCCTGACTTTGTAGTGTTCCAATTGGAATTAGAGCATAAAGGAATAATTGCGAAAATATGAGTTTCAAAATCACTCACAATTGCAGAATTCTTGACTTATCTTCTTCTAACTCGCCTTCTGCAATCAATCGACGAGCTGTTTTGCCAGTGGCTCTCAAAAGTTGAGAGTGGGAATAAAAGCGGAAAGAAAAAACAATTGGAAGAATAATAAGTTTGGGAATCGCTGGTAATTGGCGTATTTTCGCTTCCGGTCCATTGCGCAATTATTGAGTGGATATTAGTGCATATCGGAGCACCCCAAGGGAGACGGTTGCAGGCGAACTCTCCCACAAAACATTCTCATTTCGAGCGCTTTCAAGGCTGAAGCAGCCGCTTTGCAGCACTTTCACGTCCTTGCTGGCTTACGCCATTGTGCTGCAATCGTCCGGATGCACCCCATGCAATGCGAAAAAGCGATGCGATAGCCACTCGCAATATTTCACAATTACCGGGGATGCGAGACAGACGCGATTATGCTTTCTCGACATAACTTTATCCCGACGTGAAATGTGAGGCGAGACGTCTAAGATTGCGATTGTTCCTCCAGAACAGCCTCTGCTTCTTCACCCATCTGCTGTCTGCCTTTGTCGGAAGGGTCTTTGGCTAATTGGGCGCTCTATGCGCTTGCATGTGCCTCAAAACTACCCTCATTGCCATTGTCACCATGGCGCACCTTTCGACATGTGTTCAATGACGAAATCGGATTTGCCAGATGGGACCTCATCATCCAGTCGAATTCCAATTAGAAAACGAAACATTGCTAAATATCCCAGTCAGCATTTGATGGCTATTTGACTAGCACCTATTCGTTTAGCATTTCTACGCTTTTTATAGCGACTGGAAAGTGGAAAAGAGCTACACCTACAACTTTACTGCTGGCAGTGCGAAACTGCACTTAATGCTTGCTTGCCATGAGCCAACAAACGTAAAAAGTAGCTCACTGCGAAATTCATTATCTTGGAAACAGGCGACAGAACAAATAGGACTGAAATGTACTACTGAGGATTGCAAAGCAAATATAACCTACAGAAGAAAAACATGAAATATTATCCTAAACCAGGGACGGCCAACCCAATCCAAACCCCGGAATTTGAGAATACCCAACGTTCATGTAGTAGTCCCATAGGGAATACCCGAGGTCCCGTTACTCGAAGATGTGTTTGTCCGTCAGGTGGGCCTAAATACTGCTAATTATGGTTACATAAGTAGTACAGATAACCCAAAGGGCCGGAACCTCGGGTATACCCCGTGCTTGTCTGCTGCATCCATTAAGGGATCTATGAAAACCAACGATATTGGTTAGAGGTCTATGGGGCAATGATGTAGTAGAGTGTTTCCCTAACTATTTTGGCCGGTAGACCCCTTGCCGATATTTTTTCTTTCCATAGACCCCCTAGAGTCCAATTTTGGAAATTTATTCGAAGCGTTCAAGTATATAAAAGGAAAAAACTATTTAAGGCAAAAAATAAATACCTCGAAATTTATTCAATTATTTAACATTTTGTGTAAGAAATAAAATCAACAGTAAATTCATCTACATAATGATGGCATTGTGATACTGAAATATAGTAACATCAGTGTCGTAACTTCATTTTTGGGGTCTGGAAGCGAATTCTAACCATGGGGCCCCTATTAATTTTTGCAGTGCAGATGTTTTATGATGGCCTGCCTATGAGTGACAAATTGCGGATCGGAATTTGGTTTTGTAAGTGCAAGCGGGGCCCCTGACGCATTGCTTCCACTTGCTTCCCCATAGCTACGCCACTGAGTAACATATTATTGAAACTATTTAAAGTTTAAATGTAACAAGGCAGAAATATTGATCCTTACCTAGATAGCATGTAAATAACTATTTAATCCTTAGGCCCTTTTCTTAGACAGGTGTTGCTTGCTATGTGTACGCGTAGAATGAAGAGTTGCAACTCATATCTCGAAGACGTGTCAATGTTCTTTTATGACGGTCCGGTTGACAAATTTCAAAGTTGAACCGCAATCGGGTCGCAAACAAGGAAATCATAAACATTTATAACAGTTATGCAACTGTTTTCCTAAGTAAAGATTGTATCGAAATGTCTTTGGCATTACTCTTACGTCGACCCCCATTCGGATCTCGTCAACCCCCAATTTCGTTTCTCGTTGCTGTCGACCCTCTGTCGACCAATTTGGGAATCACTGATGTAGTAGGTAAAGACCATCAGGGTTGCCCCACAGGTACTTTTTTCGAAAAACACGCTTGATCTCTTCAGCCTAATTCAGGACTCCTCGTTTCTGACCCAGCAAGTTTGTTGGACACCACAAATCAACAAAATGTCAGAGCTAGTGACCAGGCGAGGCATTTGAAAGGTCTTCCAGTAATTCGGGCAACGCTAATACGTTATCTAAATGCAGGAAATATCGCTGAAAATGGAAGCAAGCTGACGCAGTGGGGTGCAGGGCATTGGATGTAAATGTGCAGATGCAAATTGAAAACTTGGATATCCAAATATTGCACTTCCTGCATCAACAACTGACACGCATTTCCCGAGTTTCCCGACTCGCATCAATGCATGATGCAGCTTGTATTTATTCACATGCGGCTGCAATCCATCTGCAGGGAGCCGAGCTTAGAATAACAAATAACAATTCATCTCGTGCATGCCATGAATGGGAGTCTGCAATGCAATTGGAATCCTCACCCACGCTCCAATATTGCAATGGATACAGTTATCAATGACCCCAATTAAGCCAAGAAAACAAGCAACTAACCGGCAACTAGAAAGACTGAATGAACGCAACTTACCTAGCTCAAAGGCAGGAAATAGTCCATGGGCATTGCCCTCCTACTGCATCAGTTGGATGTGATACCAGTTAGCATGGGCACTAGGTCGGTGGGCACGAACCATCTATCCACAGAGCAAAACAGCTCAAATCGATTGAGAATGTTATTTTTGTTGTCGTCTTCCTTCGACAATAATGCACTTGATCACAGCGGGTTGCTTTGCACACCCAGATGCAAATTGAACCACTTTCATCTCTTGGATTTAGCTTGATCTGAAGACATCCTCGAGTACTTCAACAGCAAACATTTTGTATCGAATTTGTGAATGCAGTCGCTTGTGGCTTCGCAATAAAATGGCTGTAACCTCAATTAATTTCTGGCCACGATAGCGCCATCTGCATGCATGACCATTCATCGAAAATGCTTTTAAATAATATGATTAAACAATATACCTAATGCTTTATTTATTGATAATTCTTATTTTATGCTTTAACTAAGAATTTTCACTATTTTATATCATTTTGCAAAGAAATAAAAAATGATCTTAACCAAAGGAGAACCTAGGAATAACAATGAATTACCAGTTTTTGTGATGCTCAATTATTGCATTTACATTGATTCATTACTAATTCCGTGAAATATGCCTGATATTTCTATTATACAATTATTTTTTTCAAAAACCCTTTTAACAAATCCATAACCTCAAATTTTCCTAAATGCAATCACAATAAAGTGCAAATCTTTATATTAATGGAGCAATATTGTAAATATTGTGATGAAACATTAGCGGACCTCACAGACGAGGCTTTGGAGTGTCGAAAATGCTCCAAGTTTGTTCATCTAAGGTGTTTGAAACGTGGCTCAACCCCAGGTGCGCTCCCAGGGGATGTTTTCTTTGAATTTACGTGCTTAGAGTGCAGTAGTGCTGGCGCAGAAATATTTTCAAGAAATGGCCAGAGATGGTAAGCGAAGTCTTGGTGAATTTCATTGAATTACCTGGGACCAAGGTTGCAGGTGATTATTCTATCCTTGTACAGCCAATCGAAGCAACAGGATGCATTATCCCGAAGAGGGCTGTATCAGTGGAGGATGCACATTGGTGGCTTTATTGAGAAGCATTGGAAGATCTTGTTTCCGCCGAGTGTGTGAGTACCCAAGGAACCAGGTTTGTAACTGCTTTGAAACTCTCGCTTTTCCGCAGCAATCAGAAGAAGAACTGGTTGGGCTCCATTTCCGGGCAGCTCTCAATTTATAGCCACTCATTTTTCCGTCGATCTGGACTGCCAAAGATGAGTGGTTGGTGGGCGTTGACGTTTCCAAACTTGACTCCCAATGTCACGATAAAATTAGGTAAAACCCGGCGAAAAACAGGGGATTCTTTAAGAATTCTTGTATTCACGCGTGTGTGTCCTTTCTAAGCAAACGAACTGAATGCAAAGAAAGCCTTAAACAGAAGCCAAGGAATCACGTGTCCTGACATGGAAATTCTCGAGGAAATTCTCGAATCGAAGGCATTTCCCTCCGAATACGTCAGTCGATCGGCAGAAAGATTCACCCACTCCGACATACATTTCCTACGAAACCTACCCGTTCACCCAGTGCGTCCACGGAAAAGGAAGTGGACGAAGGCGTTGATATCTCCCTTCACAAAGAAGGATAAAGTCCTGCGCCGCGATCCTGCGCTCAAGAAGAAACGCGTCAATCCATCATCATCGTTGCCAAATATTTGCATTTCCAAACCGACGATTTCCTCAGAGGAAAGCAAGCCATCAACGGAAGGTCTCTTCCAGACAAAGTTCCTAGACCCAATGTGCCATTACAACACCTCCCTGAACCTAACACAGATGATTAGTCGCATGAATCTGAAATCGAAGCTCATGGGCGATCTGCGTGAAGAGCCCATTCTTTCGCCGTACTCGAATTTGTACCTAAAGCCCTACATTCGCCGGGACAGCTCTCGCGCAATGCCCGACTGGCTGAAACTCATGGCCGAGCTGCAGTTGCAAGTGAACGCAACAAGCGACAGCGAAACACAAAACAAGGCCTATCGGTTGCCTCCTCGAGGACCCATTGACTACGTCTACGTCCAACCAGCGCACATTCCCGCAGTCAACAGCCTCTGCAACCAATTCTTCTGGCCGGGCATTGATTGTAAATAATCCCAGCCCATGTCTTCAGCAGTTATTGCAAGCCACAAGCATTGTTTCAGTGACTGATTGCTTGCAATACCCGGACTTTACATGTGTGGCCATGTACCGGAAACTCGTCATTGGCTTCGCCGTGTTGGTGCCCAATGTGAGCGTGCACGAGAACTACATTTCCTTCCTCTTCGTGCGGCCAGGATGGCGAAATGTGGGAATCGGCAAGTTCATGTTATATCATCTCATTCAGGTAACGGCTTGGCATGGAAAGATCCAGAATTTACAAAGTTTGTTCACGTGCGCCAGACAAGTATGGGAAAAGACATCACATTGCATGTGGCAATGAACAATCCGGCGTTGCTTCTGTACCAGAAATTCGGATTCAAGGTGGAGCACGTCGAAGTGAACTTCTACGATAAGTATTTGCAAACCGATTCGTTTGAATCCAAACACGCGTTCTTTTGCCGTCTCGAACGTTAGAAATAAAGTGGAAGCGAAGGATCCTATTGTTGATACAGCCGAACTCGGTTATAACGAGCTCGAAGGGACCGTGAGATTTGCTCGTTATATCCGAGTGCTCGTACTAACCGGGTTGGGGAAAAAATCCTAAAAATACGTACATAATTGCGTACGAAATATTCATTTTTCATTTCTGTACATTGCAAATGAAATTTGTTAGTTTGCTTTGAACTTTTTCGTCATTTGCACGTCTCATTTC
>JAOEHK010065167.1:0-45342 GCA_025447835.1 Labidoglobus nevermanni | reverse complement strand
TTCATTGGCAGGTGGGCATTGTATAGGCTTCTGCTGTTTATGCTCACATTAAGCAAATAAATAAATAAATAAATAAATAAATAATAATCGTTCTGCAAGCTTTGGCGTAAATTCGAGCTGCGCCCGTGTGGCAGCGCTCACCTCGACGCGCTGCAGCTTCACCGAGAGCTTCAGGTCGTCCACGTAGATGCCGGGCAGCTTGCGCACGTTGTTGCGCAACTGCGACACGGTGCCCAGCGACAGCTCGTGCAGCCGCAGCCAGAACGGGCCCTTGCCGAAGATGGTGAACATGCCGCCGAACGTCGCCTTGACGTCATAGCTGCCGGTGACGTAGAGCAGCGGAAAGGTGAGGTTGAGGAAGAGGCGATTGCTGAGGTCGTACTCGACGTAGTCGAGCCGGAATCGCGACAGGTGGCGCACGCGCACGTTCTCCAGGTATCCGTGCAGGCTGCGGAACAGAGCGGATTGCGGCGCGGCGCGCACGCAAGCGAAAGAAGAAAGTGGCGGCGAGAGCGACTTTCTCCGCACGCGCGATGCGGAAAGGCCGGTCGCCACTTACGCAATCGACTCCTGCGCGAAGTCGATGTCGAGGCGCTCGATGGTGAGCGGGTCGAGGATGGGCAGGCCCAGCTCCGGAATGCCGATGCCCATGCGGCGGCGGAACTCCTCCAGAATGCGGCGCACGCGCTCCGTCACCGAGGTGGCGCTCGAGATGATGTTCGTCACGGTCTGCGCAATCAGGTTGTAGCTGCCGCGCACCACTCCTGCTCGGAGGAGAGCAACACCTTCAGTTAAGGTCAAGCAAGGCAGACGAAAACAATGACATGTCCATTAGCAGTTGGAACAAAGAGCCAGGAGACGCAATTAGCGTCCATTAGTGCGCCCTTGAGCGGCTTTATGGCCGCCATGCTAAACAGCGGCACAAAAGTGCGCTTTGCCATTAGATCCGATGACAACGATAGCGAAATGACCTCGTTCAGAGATTGCCTGAGCGCGAATTTCATCGCGTGCGTTTCAGACGTCATCCGAACTTGACCGTGCGCACAATGCGCGCGCACCTGCTCATTATCATTACGTGATGGTGCCCAGATTGGAGCGCAGCATCCAGACAGCAATTGCATGCGCTTTCTCTTACCGAACGTCGTGTCGGCAATGCCATTGACGACGCGCTCGATCGGCTGCATCAGCTGATTGAGGATGCCGGCGAAGAGCTGCGCGTCCCCGGCGCGCCAGACGTCCGGGCTGAGGCAGGCGCTCGCCACGAGCACGAGGCACACGGTCGCCAGCACACCCATGTCTGTCTCGCTCGCTCTCTGCTCGCTCTCACTGCTCATTCGCGCATTGCGGGCGATCGGCCATCCGGCCGCGGGCAGCAATCACACCGAGCGCCAGCAAAAGCGCCATGCGACTAACATTCAAATGCAAGAGCGCGTTCGAAAGTCGCGCGGTCGCACAGGTGCGCACAGGTAAGTGAGTGGGTGGGCGGGTGGCGCACCCAACCCAACCCGTCGATAGACACGATCGTCGCAGGCACAGGGCGCCGCGCCTGCGTCCAGGGGATGCCCGCCTTTAAACTCGATCGACTCTGACCTAAGGACCTGCGCACCTCATTTCGCAGAAGAAAAGCACCGCCAACTATGGCCGCTTATATAACTCTCACTCGCATACGTTGTTTACCAATTCTGGTATGCGCGACCTCTCTGTGCCTGCAAACCAGCCGGTTACCGCAGCGATGGAGTAATCGCCATCAATCGGCCATACCAGGTGCAGGCGCACGCTTGGACCACGCTGTACCTCGACAAACTTGTTTGATATTCACGCAATCGCGCGCCCATTTCATCATCGCCATCTTGTATCGATCGCCTAGCGACAACGTTCACCAGAATACCAGAGAATGCATATCGGTTTCATTGCCAGCACGTTCGGCTGGCGAAGACAAGGTTAGGGGACGGCAAATAAGAGATGAATAACGGACAATGGAGATAGGATGCGATGTGTTTGGAGTTGTTGATGTAAAAATTTTCAAATAAAAGATGGTCACACGCGCCACATTTCGCCACATTTCGCCAGCAGATCGCTCAACAGCGTTGCCATTCGCGACACGTTGCCATCGATGACGGCGCGCACGAGTTGCCAGGCGAACTCGATGAGTTCGAGAAGATTCTCCACCTCCATCCCTGCGTAAAGTGCCTGCGCATTCGCCTCCCTTTTGGCTACATTCCCCGACTGCCACGCTCGCTCCTCGACCACATCGACGGTCTTGATGTGCACATTCCTTCTTTCAGCGGGCACGAAGGTCTCGTCGAGCCGCGTCTCTGCATCCGATCTTAAATTAGATCCCCCTGAATCTCTTTCAAGGCCACGTACCTTTGACAGACTTTGCATATGCAAACAGTGCGCAGTAGAGCAGAAAGACCGCGAGACGGACGAGAATAGCGCGCATTTCGAGATATCATCTCAGGACGACGATAGGTGGACGATTAAGTCGCGCTGTTGTGCACCTCCGATGGATATATGATTCTTATCAGCCGGCACGCCGGCGACGCACCGAAAATTCCCATATTCGCGCATCAGCGGGATTGATTTATGCATCATTATTTACAACAGCGCAACAGCTCATTACAGAACAGTGGAAATAGTGAGCGGCTCCTGGCCGCCGATCTTGTCGTTGGCGAACTCGACGGCGTCGTGCAGCGTCGCGAATACCTTGTAGTACTCCTTCTTGGCGTCCAGCAGGTCGCACTTGGCCATTGTCTCGTAGACCGGCTCTGCGAGCGCAACGAATGCATAAGCGAGTATGAGCTATCGCAAGCGAGGCGCACCTGAACAGCCGGCAATGTAGAGGGGCACCTCAATGCGGCGGAACTCGACGGCGAGCGCCTTCATCATGCTGACGCCGGACGGATCGATGTAGCTGAGCGCCGTAAAGTCGAGGATGACGCACTTGGTCTCGGTGGGCTTGCCGAGGTTGCGCTGCCGGTGCACGAGGTCGACGGTGGAGCCGAACGACAGCTCGGCGTTGATCTTGCGCATTCGCTTGCGCAGCAGCAGCTCGCGGCCAGGGTGGACGCCCGTCTTGTCATAGAGCGCGGCGCGGAACATCTGCTTCGACGCGAAATTGATGCTGCCCTGATAATGGAAGATCTTGAGCGCCGGCAGCTCGACGGCGGCGGCGTAGCGGCGCACGTCCAGGTAGAGGTCGGTGCGGGGCACGCGCCCCAGGAGGCACGCGTACGGCCGGACGCCGCGCACCACGAGCACGGCCAGCGAGAGCGCGATGCCGACGCCCAGGCCGATGTCGATGCTCACCACGCAGACGGTGAGGAAGGTGCCCAGCCACACGCAGCCGTCCAGCACGTGCAGCTGCCAGAACTTGCGCGCGTCGCGCACCTGGAAGAGGAGGCCCTTGAGCGCAACGACGATGATGCCGGCGAGGATGGCCTAGAGATAGAGAGAGAGAGAGAGAGAGAGGGATTGTTGCATGCGTCAGCGGGCGGCGTCCCATTACTTTCGGTAGCTGCTCGAAGTAGGGCCCCACCCAGATGAGGATGACCACGAGGATGGAGCAGGAGACCGCTGAGGTTATGTTCGACTTGCAACCGGCGTTCGCCTGGATGGAGCTGCGGGACAGCGACGCCGCGAACGTGATGCAGGAGAAGAACGCGCCGAACACGTTGCCGATGCCCTGCGCGACCAGCTCCTGGTTGGCGTCCACCTCGTAGTCGTACTTCTGCGCAAAGATCAGCCCCATCGACAGCGAGATGGCGTACGAGACGACGGCGATCATCAGGCTCTGCAGCCATATCTGGCCGACGAGGTCGGCGATCGGCGGCAGCGTGGGGGGCGGCAGCCTGCAATCGAACGCTCGCGAACGCCCTGGCAGGTGCGCGAAGGTCACGTACCCGCTGGGAATCGTGCCGACGATGTTAATGTTGAAGTTGGTCCGCAGGTCGCACGCGTACGACACGCCGGTGCCGACCACCACGAGGATGAGCTCGAGCGGGACGGGAATGGGGCAGCGCTTCGCCAGCTTGGGCTTGAAGTACTCGTTGTTGGCGATCGAGACGGCCATCGTGACGACGGCGATGATGAACGCCATGTAGTTGAAGTCCTCGATGTGCTCGACGATGCTGATGAGCGTCTGCAGCGAAACGAGCGCGAGCGCATCAGTGACCAGCCGACCAGCCGCCCTCACCGCCGGCGTACGTAGATGTTGCCGAGGATGCTGCGCTCCTTGTCGGGCTTGACGCCCAGCACGTCCTTGATCTGCGAGACGAGCACGTGGACGGCGGCGCCGGTGGTGAAGCCGGAGACGAGCGTCTCGGAGAGCAGCGTGCTGACGATGCCCAGCCGCAGCACGTACATCAGCAGCTGGTAGACGCCGGTGAGCAGGCAGACGGCGGCGCCGACCTCCACGCGGCACCGGTCGTCGCCGTCGTCGCAGTGCTCGTTCACCACGACGCCCACCATCAGGCAGGTGACGGCGAACGTGCCCATCGAGTTGTGCTTCGCCATGCCGAAGACGATGTAGAGCAGGACGGGGAAGAAGGCCGTGTAGATGCCGACGACGGGCGGCACCTGCGCCAGCAGGCCGTACGCCATGCCCTGCGAGATGTGCATGATGGCCACCGTCACGCCGGCGATGATGTCGGGCGTCAGGTCGGTGCGCCAGCTGTACTTGGGCAGCCACTCCACGATGGGGAAGAGCGTCTGCACGGCCTCGAGCGCATTGCACGCGGGCCGGACTGGAACGGCGAGAGCCTGATTGACACCTGCGTGGCGTGGCCTCTGCCTCTGGCACTCACATTTCTTGCGCGCCTTGGCGGCGTAGGCGTAGTTGTCGCGCACGTGCTGGTGCTCGAAGAGCGGCCGCTGGATGTTGATCTTCGGCGCCGCGTCCGGATTGGTGGCGGCCTCCATGGCGAGATGCGCTGCAGACGAAGGTGCGTTCGCGTCAGCCGCGCGTCACATGAGCCCCGTTCACCGGTCGCGCATCTCGCTCGATCGATGCGCCGATATCGGGATGCGATAACTGCGAGCGATAAGCGGCGAGTGATTAGCGCACATCCGAGAGGCAGCGCGAGCGCGCGCTCTTAAGACGCGGCCGCAACGCTTAATCGCGCCTCGTAATTGTCATTAACCCACATGTTATGGGCTATCGCCTCGGCGATCGCGACATTCCTGGCGATCCGCCTCGGTTGCGCCCAGTGGCGGCTCGTCAATGCAATCGACTTGCTTTCGCGCAGCTTCCCGACTGTTCCAATAAGACTAGCGCCTGTCTCAATAAAACCTCAAATACGATCATTAACTGCCAATTGGACGCGCAGCCGCCACTGGCGATGGCAAATTGTAGCTAATGAAGGCTCAAAATGGTAGATAGGCAAATGGTGATTAACTGCAGGTGGCGATTGTGCTGGGCTACGCACCTTTGCGACGTCTGGGGTACTTGCCAGTTTCGCTATTGTTCCGTCATCTTGACTGGGCTGAGCGCAATCAGCCGAATAACTGGCACGTGCAATTCGCCCAATTTTGCCAAGAGCAACGGCGGCGCCAGATTAGCGACGCTGATAAGCGGCAAATCCGAGATTCCCCGGAAAACGATGATGCACGTGAATACATATTTACTCCAAGCAAACAGCTTACAATTGCAAGTTCAGTGTAATCCGTGTTTCGTCTCGCTTGCTCTCAGGACGGCGAAGAGTGGAAGAGAAAACGCAGGGTGACGAGATTACATCACGTTTGGACCATTAAAGAGGTGAGCGCTTCCGTCATCGCTGACATCAGTATGCATCAACGCATCAATTTCGAGAAATCTCCAGATCGTTGTGAAAAACCGTATTTCTTTCCAAATCGATTTTTTTTACAAAAACTTATATTTTTTCTACGTAAAATGGCATTTACGAAAAATCAATGGCTACATTTGGGAGGACCACACTTAAGTTAACGAAAATGACGGAGTGAATGCCAATAGGGGCTAGAGGCAGAGGAGGATCGAAGAAAGATTGGAGAGATGCTATGGAAGGGATAGCATGACGAGGGGCTGACACTGCTGATGATGATGAGGGCGTATTATTCAATGGTGAATTTTATGCTCAGAACGCCTACGTCAAGTCTTGATGTTTTCTTTTTATAATTTTTCTTCAATTTCTTCTATTATTATTTTTTCAAAAATAAAAAGAAAGAAGTAGTCTTCTCCAATATTGTATTTTCTAACCGTTGACCGACCGGCTTCGGTTAAATAACCATCTTCAGGGTCGTATAGTGTTTAAACTTGGTTGGAGCAATCACTGAGATTGTATGGACAGTTCAACAATGAACTGTTCATTGTTACACATTGTTCATTGTTACACATTGTTCATTGTTACACATTGTACAGTTCATTGTTGAACTGTCCATACAATATCAGTGATTACTCCAACCAAGTTTAAACATTATACGACCCTGAAGATGGTTATTTAACCGAAACGGGTCGGTCAACGGTTAGAAAATACAATATTGGAGAACACTACTTTTTTCTTTTTATTTTTGATCACAATCTCTAAAACTTCTGGACCTTCATTTCAAATTTTATTATTTTTTCATACTTTTACTAAGTTATTACAATGGTTCTGATAAGTAGTTTATCGAAGAGGCATTTACATTTTTCAACTCCATACTCATAGGCTCGTTCAAAACAAACACATTCCTACCCTTACATAAATATTACCCTTAGATTAGTCTAAATAGCCATAGCCCCTAAATTTTATCAGAACGATTGTGCCTGATGAAGACATTGTATGTCGAAACGTGTCGCATTCTTTGACAAATCAACTTTAACTTCTAATAAACAACTGTAGTTTATTGTACAAGCATATATCCTGAAATGGGTGAGATGATATGTGTTAGGATTTTTGTTATTTTAAGTCAGTGTTCTTTTAGAGCACGTTAGGAACGTTAGGAAAAGATAACATCTCAATTGAGACAATGCGCCTTTATTTCAGCAACCATTACACATAGTCTTCATGCACTCGTGATCGTCTGCTGCGCCTTGATCCCGGTCTTCCTCATCTGGTCACGCTGCGACTTATCCACCCGCTCTCTCACCTCGGCGACTTCGCGCTTAAGCGCGCCATCTCTGCAAAGTGTAACAGCACCATTAGACACCACTCCCGGGCATTCGCCATAAGATGGCGGGCGTTCGCCGCACTTGCGCCTCATGTGGAAGCAGTGGATGGCGATGGCGAGGGGGCACAGCAGGGCGACGCTCATCACGAACACGCCGGCCACCTTCTGGCCCACGAAGATCATCGCCGCGTCATGCTGCAGGGCGGCCTCGTTGTCCCGCGACACCATCGTCATGTTTAGAATAGTCCTGGCGGCGTACTTCTGCACGCAGCCCTTCGTCGCGCCTTGCCACTCGTGGAATCTGATACCAATGGGTTTTACTCCATTTAGAAAGCTCCCAGCTACTGCCTTTGTCCCCTTCCTACCTATCGCAAATACAACGAGAGATTTGCTCGTCACCCGAGGAGCAGACGAGTCGATGGTCAGAACACTCAGCGGTGAAGTTGCACGCTTCACCCCAGCCGCTCACTGAAATTCGCCTCGCTGGTCATCGCTGGACGAAGAGAGTTCATCGGGCAGTTACCTAGAGTCTGGCAGGGTGTGGGTGCTAGGCAGCTGAGTAGAATAGGGAGCAGCACAGTGGGAATTGGCAGCATCACGATGCTGAGCAACGGAAACTGAGAGCCGAAACTGTCTCAGATCGATCACCCCGCTGCCCCGCGCGACCAATGACTACGTTATTTATAAACGCGCCAGAATGCGGTCTACTAAGCCAACTGGACTGCTCTTTCACCAGGAAACGAATGCGCTGCAATTGCATGTGCTAATCGCAACAAGAATGTCGTCGACAATGTCACCAACTCGCCGACCTGCCTGACTGACCTGCATCAATTTCGCACGCCGCCAAAAGGCCTTCGAGCAATTGCTAATGCTTGCACTCAAGTCGTGCATATTAATGCATTTTTTGCATATTGTTCTGCCTACTTATAGGCGTTATCTTGATGGAAGTGACCCGATAACCTGCCATGAAATGCTGCATAACTACGAAACGCTAAGACACGCCAATCGAAAACTTTCCGTCCGCTTCCAGAAGCATTTCAATCTAAATATCATGAGTTTTCGGTAGCTGATTCCTGTGCTAATTTAGAAATTCGCCAAAGATTGCATAAGATTCCGAAGGGCATAACCTTGAATATATATATAAGGATCATTTATTGAATTAATGCGTTTTTACGGGAACTGAAAATAGGCTTTGCAGAAAAAGAAAAAGACCTCTTTTGTCTCCCTGTGCTGATAGCACTTTGTTAGCCTCCAGGCGCTGGCAACTTTCTCAGGCAATGGATGACGAGAGCATACGTCAATGTACTTATCGGCCTTATGATTGCCTCTGAATACCCATGTGGAATACTTCATAGCTGTAACATTGTAACTGCCATCGTCATGCATGATTCCTGCATGTTGATACATGCAGGAAATGTATTCCTTAAGAATGCCATCGTTCTCCATCACGCGATGGCCAAACTTGTTGATTACCGATTGGGACACAGGTGCTACTTTGAGGCAATGCTCCTTAGCATTCGTGATAAGGTCATTCAATGCATTCATTTTGTCAATGTCCTACAAAGCCAGCAATTTTTTCGCACATTTTTGTATGATTAAGCTGAATATTATTCATGTGTTCAACTTCTCTAAGACTTACAATTCTTCCATTGACAGTACTCAAAACTTCTACAAGTAAAATGGAAAGGATGAGAATGATTTTCATTGTCCTGCGTACCGAAGCTTTGTTGCAATCATATCTGTAGCTTGCAAATTTCTAGCTGGCGAAAAATGTGAAAACTTTATAAAATGCAATTAAAAAATATTTCTGATATTTGTTATTTAATAAGCATAGAGTTATCTTAGCTTTAAAATTCGGCTATTCATGTAAAATTCCATGTTGTTTCAAGTCCCAATGGAAATAACTACCGAGTATAGAGAATGTTAAGTACATTCATTCCCAGATTTGGCATTTTGCAATGCGGTTAGAATATTAGTATAATATACATCGAAAAATTGACTCGGCACCGGGAGTCGAACCCGGACAACCCTGTCTTTCGCGGACAATGGCCATCCGATTGCGCTACCGAGCGTTGTCAATTTTCGATGTATATTTTGGTGATAGAAATAGCTACGTTGAATCTTGGCATAGATAATTACAAGCTATGTACTAGGATGGAGTCTCGTAAACTGCGGATTATTATCCTAGATTAAATATCATCACTGCTTGATAGCCGAGCGGTAACGCGGATGGCGCACGGATGACCCACGAGTCTAGTGACTTTGGTTCAACCCCAGGCAGAGAGTTATCGTTGGTTTCCGAACGGCCGGTAGCCGTAGGACAATACAACATTTGACATGGCAGATGTGGTTGCAGTACGCTCCTTGGCGACTCCCCATCCCATCTCAATAAACCAATCAAATATTCCCTTCCAAAAAACTAAGAGGGCGTACAATGGGCACGCAAATAATAGGACCTAAGTGCTGCGTGTGTTACACGCCCTCCGGCAAACCAACCAACCAACAAAATATTATGATTAAAGTTGATTTATACTTTACACAAGCAAAAGGGCCTAAATACTAGCCAAGAAAAAGCTTTCAATATCCTTGGACTTGAAATTTCTTAATGAGCAAGGATGAAGCTAGTTGAATCCTGTTTAGATAGCATTTGTCCCGGAAAACGGAGCCTCCAAGTCAGCAACCAAGTATACAGCAGGACGAAACCTAACCAAATTTTTCGGATTGCATAACGAGCCATGTGCGCAAATCGAAATCATGAAGATTTGCGTGATCTCGCTGACCAGAAAATTGAATTTGCCAAACAGCTGCTGCAAATGCTGAAGCTGTATCGAGAGATCGAGGGCATTCAGAAACTGGATCGAAAGATTAAGCAGGAGATCAGGTTCCTGGAAACGGTGGGCCATATGCAATCCGTATCTTTCTTTCCAGCCTTACAGCACACTCGCATTGCAGATCTGCCGCAGCAATTCCATCAAGAAGGAGCATCTGCAATGCTCCAATCTGACACACTTTGGTGCCCTTGTTGACGTCCTAGGCAGCGTAGACACATGCATTGCAGTCTGCAAACCCTTTCAGCTGGATGCGCGCAAAATCATCGTGGACCTCGTCACCAATGGCGGCCTAACGTGGATGAAAGTGATCGCACGCAACCCAAAGAGCTTAAGCCAGATATGCCAAGGCAACACCAACTACGGCGTCCGCAGCATTCTCGACCAGGTGGACGAGTACATCGAATGTGCCCAGCTGCATCCCAGCCTGTTCCGCACCCCCAACATCGTCTTCGTGTTCGCCAATGGCGTGGGCGTCCATCTCGCTAGCAAGCTAGAGTCGATGAGCATCCAGGTGGATGGCGAGCGCATCCCCTTCATCGATGCGCCCTCTGACTTTGCCCTCACAGAGTCGGAGTCCGTCAGCGACCTCTCCGCCAAGCACTCGCAGATACGCAGAGTCAACGTGGACGTCTCCACCATGCTGGCCTACACGAGTTCTGTCTGCAATGGCAGCTGCAACAAGTACCACTTTGACACACCGGTTCTGGCCCAACAGGCCGCATGGGAAGCACAGCGACCCGTCAAACCGCTGCTGGACGCCTTCTTCTCTGGCAAGCAATTGTTCTGCTGCCAAACAGCCCGCGACAGTTTCCGGCAAATCCTGAACGTGGTCGGCGGGCCGATGGAACGACTGCGAGGTGAAGAGTTCCTCCAGCGGATCATCGTCCTGCCCGATGACGCCACATTTGAGGACACGAAACAGTTCAGCGGTGCTGCGCATACATTCACCAGCGTCCAGTGCGCCTCCAGCAAGATCCTGCCCATCGGTGGAAAGGTCAAGGAGCGCTCCCTTACGATATTCACCTTTGGCGATCGAATTCACGCCGTCACGACGACTTCCAATGACGGCTTCGTTCGCGCTGCCAAGCAACAGGGAATCCACTTCGTCGTTTTCGTGCATGAATCGCGAGCATTAACCGAACAAAAGGAGGCCAAAGCAGATGCATTAAGCATAGGACATTGTGAATGATGTGAACATAAATATCGATGACAAAATTTATCAGATAATGGATCTTAATCGCTCTAAACGCCAATGTTGTACATCACCGGCATCACATTGGGATTGGGTCTAGTTACAGATGCGATTTCTACTCGTCTACGTAATAATGAAGCAGCTGAAGCAATCGATGGCTATTCTAAAAGCAAAATGCGTGCAATTTGGACGCCAGACCACCATTCATGGCGTCCCAATTCTCGTTGCTGGGCAACTCCACTTTCTTGAAAGGTAAGGCGCGAAGTCAAGTCCACTGCAAGTGGATTTCCACGTACATTTGCGTTCTTAGATTATTCTGGCTCATTGGCTTGGTGTTATCAAGCACGGCAGCAGTCAATCTGGCCGTGCGAAATGTGCAACGATACTACGCAAACCCAACAGTGGTCTCTATTCAAAAAGACTACCGAAACTGGTTTAACCCATTCCCGGGTGCAACTGCTTGCTTCGCAAACAAAGCTGATGATTATTTGGTGCACAAATACATTGAAGCGTAGGCTATGTCGAAACAACCGATTTGGAAGCTTATTTTCCATGCTCCATCAATATTCTAGAACTTGGGGTATTAACGAGACACATTCGCAATATCAATACTACCGACGTTTCGTCAAATCGGTCGCGAATGTGTCTTATAACACATTGGGCGAACTGGCAAAGTTTGGAAGCGATAAAACATTGAATGGGATCAACCTCTTTGACCTAGCTGCAAAAGTGCATCCAGACCTGACGGGTACTCAGGTCACTTTCGATATGCAGCAAACCACGGATTGGCGCCTCGTGATGACCGAATTGGGAGTGTGCTTCTCTGTGAACACGAAAATTGCCAAGTATTTCATCCTGGGTTCCAATTACTTCGTTAGCAATTCTTCCTTCGACCACAACTACATCCATCATTGTCATTACTTGAATGGTTTATGCTACGCGCGTTACGATTCCGATCCGGAGCTGGCGTTGAAGGTGATTTCGTCACACACTCCTCCTTGCTACTCCCCTGCACGTTGCCTTGCAGATCTACATTCATTCGTATTTGGAGATTGCTCATGCGACCAGCGCAGAGCCGCTGCACGTGAACGAGAACCAAGAAATCGAGATCAGTTACAAGATGCAGCAGACGTCTGCGAATGCGAAACTGCGCTCATTGTCACCGATCCAACGCAAATGTCGCTTCGACGATGAACCCTTGACCAACGACCTGCCCGCTTACAGCACCAGCATTTGCTACATGTTATGTCGTTATCGCTTGGTCCTTAAGCTCTGCGGCTGTCGTCCTTTCTTCTATCACACCCTCAGCGGCCGTCCTTGCACCCTCCTGCAAATGGCTTGCGTTGCCAGACATAGCAAACACATAACGAAATCGCCTGTCGAATTGGAGTGCCATTGTCCGCCTCCTTGCGATTTCGTCAAATACTTGCCGCAAGTGCCTAAAGTTACTGTATGGTAAGAAGGTCCAAATGCATAGAAATTATGCCAGGTACGAGATGGATTTTAGGGAGTACGGCTATTTCGACCAGCGATTAACGTTCCGCTGGGGCCTCTTGCCCCCTACAACCAAGTACCATCGGGACATTATCTTTGGATTCGAAGACTTGGTCGGTAAGTTGCGGCTTTTCGATACAATCTCAGTCTACTTGTAATAAATTGTCTAGTTTCAATAGGTGGCACATTGGCGTTGTTTCTGGGCGTCAGCTTTATAACTGCGTTTGAGATCATTTTCTTTATCATAGAATTAACTATAACATTCATCTATTAATCATATCAAAATGCGAGCCTATGTTCTTAATAATGGCGTATTATCTTCGCCAAATGGCGCGTGATATTCTCTTGTTTCGCCTACCCTAGGTATTATCAGTACTTTCAATGGAATGAAATCTAAGCTATTAGGCTACTTCTATGGAGCCTTTCCACCTGTAAAGGATTACGCCATTATCCTTGCTAGCCTTTTTTAAGGTTATAGTTAGTAATGCTAACACGTGCATACAATTTACTTCAAGTTAATATCATCAAATTGATGAGGAAAGGTGAGCATTGGGTATTTGTTGTTTTTCCAGTACTAATCTTTAGCAGCACTAGCAAAAATGTTGCCAGCCTCGTCAAACCCATGCAAGGATGTCCTGAGTCCACCATCAATTGTAAAAGACATGAAGCAATTAGATAAAAGTGCATTTGTCAAGGACGTTGACGTTCCTTACATTCAAATTGATACTCCCAGCGTTAGCAAAGTTATGCCCGTTGTTAAACCTTACTTGGTCAAATTAGATAGATTCAAGGCCGTGCAACAAGATGCGGACGCCGCGATTTCCTCGATTCTACTCGACCCGAACAAAATCACCTCATATGACGATTTCAACGATAGTTGCAGGGATACTTTAAGACTTTACAATATCACTTATCTTAGTCACAAAAAGTTGCAATTAACTTTCGATAACTACTCAACCGAGGACATTTTCCGAGCGATTTTGCCCGCAAATCAAGAGGGAATATCGAGTTTCACTAAAGTCGGCCACATCGTGCAAGTCAACCTCCGGGATCACTTGCTGCCTTACAAGGCAGTTATTGGGGAGGTGCTTCTTGCGAAAGTCGCGGCATGTCGTACGGTTGTAAATAAAATCGATCCCATAGAGAACACGTTTCGCTTTTTCAAAATGGACGTCCTAGCTGGCGACGAGGAGTTTCGCGTTCGATTGAAGGAGAACAGGTGCATTTTCGAGTTTGACTTCGCCACCGTTTACTGGAATTCGCGGTTGAGCACCGAGCACGAGAGAATCACGAACCTGATTCAAAGGGACCAAGTTTTATTCGACGTGTTTGCTGGCATTGGGCCCTTCGCGATCCCATCGGCAAAACGGGGCGTCCGGGTGTGGGCGAACGATTTGAATCCGGAATCGGTCAAATGGCTGAAGCGTAATGCGCAGCTGAATAAAGTAGGAGATAATCTGCAATGCTTTAACATGGACGCTGCCCTCTTCATTCAAAATGTAATTCGACGCGAACTCCTTGGATATGTGAAGCAGAATAAGGTTGTGCACATCGTGATGAATTTGCCATCGCTAGCGAGCGAGTTTCTCAAGTTTTACAAGAATCTGTACACGTCTGATGACTTGCGGGAGGTAAAGACGTGGCTGGCGCCGATCGTGTACCTTTATTGCTTCGCGAAAGGGGAGGACACTGAGCCTCTTGCTAGGAGGTGTATCGATTGCGCCATGAATAGGGACATGTCGACGTTTATCACGGACATATTTAGAGTTCGCACTGTTAGCAACAATAAGGACATGTTTCGGGTGACGATTCGACTGGAAAGAGCTTTACTCTCCAATGACGTCGATGGGCCGGACGCAGATGCGGCCAATGGTGTGCAACCAGCGAAAAAATGTACATTTTACCTCTCCTTCGCACGCAATCGCGTTAGAGTGCCATTATTTTTGTTGCAGGCCGATATGGGCAAGAAGGACAGGCGACTGAGCAAGGCGTTTAAGGTCATAGTCAAAAGCCGTAAATCAGTGCCAAAGCCGAAACCCGTTAAAACGAAACTTAAAGATGTGAGCACATCTGCGTTCTTGTTTTGGCAGTAAATTACAGCAAGGCGATGGTTTTCTAGTTGAATTTGAGGAAGAAAGTGGAAGCCATCGACAAACAGCTTGTTGTCATTCAGCACAAGGTCCACAAACGCGAAGAGGTGAAGGATGACGTCATGGCTCCAAAGCCATCAACTCAACGCGTGCCTCCGCCACCCCCAAGCAACAATAACCAGCTGAAAATCGATACTCAAGTCTTACTTCAGCAAATGAGCAATGTTCAGATGATGTGATCACAAGGGTAATAGATCATCTTATCATTTAGCCGGTGATATTATCTTATCGGCAATTGAAGCATTATAATTTCCACAATCTGAATTGCATTTTCATTTCGAGTTGTAATTGAAAGTGTGTCATGTCTGGCTCGCAATGGCGGACAAGTTTGTGCTGCTTCTATCATCACTTGTAAAACCTAATATGGCTTCCTTATTCATGCGGTTATAAACTCATTGTCCTTGTAGGAAATCTTTTCCTTTGGCCTTCTGATGCCAGTTCTCAGCAGACAACTTTTTGCAATTGGAGGCAATCGCTTCATGCTAGGTGCTTTAGCATCGCTGCAAAGCCTTCTGCAGTTCGTGACTGGCCCGATATTTGTAAATCTGACTGGCAGTGAAGCGTCATCATGCATCCATGCGTGTTCTAGGGAGGCTGGAGCGATAATGTTGGCGCCAAACACGCGCTCCTCGTTTCCGCCTATGGGTTACTCATTGGCCACCTCATATTTTCAGTAGAACACCTGTATTGTTTCATCTTAGGCAGGATTTTGAATGGTGATTCTTCCGAGCAGTTCCCGTCGTAAATTTCAATGATCTTTGATTATTCCATGCAGCATGTTTCCTTCATGGTCAAATTTTGGTTAAGACACTGTTGGCCGAAGCGAACGGAGAGGATCAAGGAGGGATACTGGCCAAACAACGTGCTTTGATGGGATTATCGTTCACCGTTTCGCCCATTGTCGGCGGGATCATCATGGGACAGGAAAATGGCTTCAGTAGACTCTCCCTGTTGAACATAACATTATCCATCGCTTACATTGGTAACCCACCCTTTAAATGCAGTGCCCCCTATTCTACCCTCTATTCTCTAGGAATATGTCATTGCATCCCAAGATTGGAAAGGTCGCGGAATCGAGCAAGCATCAACTCGAACTTGTGGCAAGTCTTCGCCAACTTGCAAACCATCAAATGGAAGACCTACGGACCCATCTTCATGCATCGCTTCCTCGTCGAAACTGCCGCGTCAATCCACCACCAGAATCTTAGTTACGTCTTCGCGGAGGTGTTCCAGTCGCCGCCGAAAGAGGTGGGACTCATCATCTCATTCTATGGCGTCTGCTCCTTCATCGTGAACTTGACAATGAAGCGCATCCGCGGCTTTATTGCCCACGGCTGCGAAACTGGTTCGCTGGGCATCGCCATGTCATTCGTCTTCCTCTACTTTTTCCCGTACTATTCAATGTTCATTGCGTTCATTGTGGCATTCAGCGTCTTCAAGCCACTGCTGAACGCGACGTGGACGGAAATGCTACTGAGTATGACTTGCGAGCAGAGCAAAGGGGCTGTGAATGGCGCGTTCCAGGCTCTTGTGCAACTAGCCGGCTTCATTGCGCCACTCGTAAATGGCTTCCTCGCTCAGATGTATGGCCAATCTAGCAGCATACTCTTGTGTATTGCGTTGGCATTCTTCGCTGCCTACGTAACCACAAGGATGCATAAATACAAATTATGAAGAATTAGGAAGATCCTAATCAGGCCGTCTTCTGAAATTAAGCTATACTTGCCTGCATTTTGCATTTTCCGCGACTACATTTACAAGGCTGCAAAACATTTATTATCTAATTGGACAACTACTACTATCAGAACTCTCTTCTTTACTCATACAGTCTTAGTTGCAAAGATCTTGAATTGCTATAGGGGGGAGAGAACTAGTTTGAGATGGGCTCGAAAGCAGATTGTTCTCGTAGCATTGGGCTTCATCCCATCAGTCACTGTTGAGCTGTGTGACTCTGCACCCACTGCTGCTATATTTATTGGCATACATTCGTCGGCGAAGAGTGGGCCGGAGTGGATGACTATGCGTGCTTCCGCTGATGCACTTCGTAGGCAAGCGGCTGTTCGTGGAACGAGCTGGTCCCTGCATCGTAGCTGGGACGCGCAGCACTGGCGTCGAGGGGAAACTGAAAGTCCGGAATGAGCAGAATGCGCCGCAGCTCGGTCCAGTTGATGTCGACCTGCGGAGGCTGCGCGACCACGCTGGGCTGCAGCACCGTGTTGCGCCCATTCTGGACGAACGCACGCGGCGGCTGGATGACCGTACTCAGACTCGGCTGGTTCGGGTCAACCTGCGCCTCTTCGACGGCGAGCGCCTCCTCGGAGGGCGCGCTTGCCGGGTACACCGGCGTCGTGGCCTTGTACGTACTAGGGAAATTCACCACTACCACTTCATCGCCTGCACGGTTAATCTTGCCGCCCTTCGGCGGTTGCAGAATAGTTCTGAGCCCATGCGACAAGCCCGGATCGGAGGACGGCTCTTCCTCGGCCAGGGGACTTTGAGGGGCGACAAATTTCGGATAGACCGGAGTGGTCGCTTGGAAATTCGAGGGGAAATTCACTCGAGACTCCCTGGGCGGCAGTAGCAGCCCAGTGAGCTGGTCTCTATGAATGTCATCGTCTACGATGGCTAACGGAGCCTCCATCGGTGCGATCTTGGGGTAAACTGGGGTGGTGGCGGCAAAGCTGGACGCAAAGGCCACCTGGGGCACCTGGCTGCTCGCGACAATGGGTTTTTTCGTCTTTGATGGTCGCGGGGCGATGCGCGCCTGAGTGGGCAGGAAGTACGCTTGGCCAGCGATCTCCGCGTCCCTTCCGGGGAGGTGACGCGCGTCATGCGCGCGCCCTGCGCGATAGATGATATTGTACTCGGAGGAGCTGTGGTGCGCCAGGAGGTCCGGCCGCGGGGTGCGGTAGTACGGATGGGCGTCGTCGTCAGCAACGAACGGCTTGCCGCGCTGCCCAATCAGCAGGTTGGCGTCGTAGTCCAGCTCAGACCTGCTACAGTTGACCATGTACCAGTGGTCGCAGATCAGCATGCGCTGCTGGAACAGCGTCGTGTTCGGACACGCGTAGCTGAACTGCCTGCCCAGCGTGTCGCACATGTGGTAGATCTGGCACCCGGAGGGCACGTCCGCGTAGTAGCCGGACGCTCGCGCCTGGCAGGAGAACGCATTCGACGCAGCGGCATCCTGCAAACAGGTCATCGCATCAGTGGCCTCTTCGCCGCTAGGGTCCACAGTTACATAAGGATTGCCGAACAATTGCAGGAAGCGCGAATGCACTAAATTGCAAAGAAACAAACAATTGCTCGGCTCGCCGCATCTTGCAGACGAATGTCAGATCCACGTCGATGGCGAAATGGCAGCAATTGCCAACAAGTGCACGCAACAATGGCGAAGATTGCCACACTTGCCAAGTGTGATCTTCTTGGCCAACCATCCCACATTAAGCAACCAAGTGTGCTCCAAATGCTAATTAGATATGTCATGCCATTGCGATCCAAGTGCCAATTGCGCGCATTCTTCGTCGCGTGACCTTCAAAGTTCATCCGTCCAATGGCGGAACGGTTAATACGCTAATTGCCAATTAGATAATTGCATGTGGAACTCACTGGCAGATGTAGCGCGACGAGGAGGCCGGCGATGATGATGACGGGTGGTTGCATTTCGCTGCACCGCGTCCCGGTGCCGGTGGCCGGAACTCGTGGGAGACGAGGTTGGACGCAGAGACCGGATGCGGGGCTATCGAGTGCGCCGCATCGCGCCAACTTGCAGACGCTCTGCTCTTGATTGTCGCGATCGCGAATTCGAACTGCAAGTTGGCGAGATGATCGCGCAGGACGGAGCTGAGCGGAGGCTGAGATGCGCACCCACGCCCGGTGGCGGCTGTGGCGGCGGCAGCGACGACACGGACCGGTGACAAAAAGGAGCGCGTCCTCGCTGCCATCCGCCAAGATGCATCGCCAACTGCTCATTTGCGTGCGGCCTGGCGCCGATGACATAATTGCGCATCGTTAAAATGCAATCAGCGACGAATTGCCATTCGGCCGATCGATTGCCACTCAAGATTTGCTTCATTTCGACCGTAATCTCCTGGCATTTTGCAGGCAATTGTGCTAGGATTGGACATTCAATTGTAAGATGCTGAGTGATTCTGCTGAAAGCAAGCAGATTCGAGATTGCCTCATTTAACTGCGATTTTCGTCGATAATTTCCGCGGTTTCATAACTTTTTCATGGAGCCATGCAAATTATGCAAATTGCACTAAAAAATTGAATAGTCACGAGTTTCGGATTAACGATGACATCACTCAATCATTCGAGTTTGCAAATTCGACCATACCTTCCAAACATTTTTTAGCATCCTTTCACTGAATCCCTTAATGCAGGGGCGTAGCGTAGGGGATGGCGTTGATTCATTGGTGGAACGTGCCAGATCCCGTACCCATAGATAGTTTTGCCGGACAAGCACGAGGTGGTAACTTTTTAGAATTGGTGGCAGACAACCACGCTACGCCACTAACCTAATGCATTTTCGTTGCGAAATAATGTATTGAATCTGATCTTATCACTATCCAACGAATGTTTCCTTGTAAGACTGTTTCCCCATTAATTCGTATTTTATCTCAATCGCCATGCACAGGACTTCAACATTAATTAGCTCTTACGTCTTTCTTTCTTTCATGTCAATCATTGACTGATTGCTGTTGACCCTAATGTCTACCTCACCATTTACTTCTTTATCTGAATCTTCACTTCGCGTGGCTTAGGTACTCCAGTGTACCCGAAGACGGCGTTTGATAGTAACACGGAAAGCATATTGGCAACTGATGCTTACATAACGCACGCCGAGAATTCGCGCCAAAAAATGGCGCCAAGCGCCATTAGGTTGCGCTTCATCTGTAATCAATGTGAAGAACGATTGCTCGAAGATGCATTGCGCAACGCATTGTTACAGTCGAGCAGCGATGTTAAAAAGCCATCAATTTGCGCAATATTATCGCTGCTCGCTGATGCTGGCGCGATCGCTCGTTCGAGCGCATCTTACATAAAAATGCATTGTGCACACATCGCCGCCTCCATGCCCGCCACCGTACACCTCTGCAGTTCATCGCCGAGTAATTGGAACACGGGGTCAAGCGCACAAAAGGCATGCTCTGCTGATTATCCCTGGAAATCGGCGGCGGAGGAGCGAAGAGGCTTTGCCGAACGTCGCATGGCCTTGCAATTCCATTGCTCAAATACCGAATTTTGCAAGAGCTCGCTGCCTTTGTCTACGATCAAGCCCAATCCTTTGCCTCCTACGCCAACGACATGCAAGCGCGATTTGATGCTCGAATTACCGCAGAAATGTCAAGGCTGTGCTGGAGGAACGTATTGTAATTGAATTATGCATTGCCACATAAGTGATCGATATCTAACTGTAACATGCATGACTTTTGAACAATGTTTGCCGTTACTTAGCACACTATTGCATATGTGCTTGCGCTTTGCTCGCACTGACGAAGAAACGGTGCTGTGGTCTGCTTAAGCCTTCCTTTTGGCGACAGCATCCGTTTCGAAAGAACATTTCTGCTTGGCGAACCCAGCGCATTCTCGCACAGTTTGGAAACATCGGTTGCATGCCTGAATATAATTTACAAGCGTAATTCCTCATTGCTTTCGATAAAGTAAAAAAATACTCAAGAATTGCAAACAAAAGCAATAAATATTAAAACGATATTTAAAAAGACAAAAATGTTAGAGCGAGCATAATAATGGGTTGGAGCGTAAATGATGCACGTTCTGTCCTATTTCTCGTAACGTTTCAGAAGTGCTACTATTCGTTAATTCATCAGATTTCGTTACGGTTCATCATCCGGGAAGCAAAATCAAATTTCGATAAATGAAGAAAAAATGAGTTAAAAAAAGGTTCTAGGTTAGGTAATCTGTATCATTTCTCAATGGCGTGCAACAGACATTTCTTCATGATGCTCACGACGAGTCAAACGCATTCATTGTTCTTTATTTTTCAAGAACGCAATAAATTAATTGCTAGAAATTCTAACCAACTTAGCAACAGTAACTTATTTTGCATCAACCTAATACTTAACATTAAACCGATACTAAATTAACCATATGTAATTGCGTAAGCTCAGTAAATAGACATTAATTCGGCACGTTTTCACAGTTTAAGGCCAATTATCGCAATGTTGCGGCACGACTTTGCCTAGTAGTTGCTCTTCAAGTGGAATCACGAGCAATTGGATCAATTAACATTCAGCAGTCGTGTGAAAAAGCAGCAAATCCTTTATTTTACAGCATTCAGATGATCTTGATAGCGTTTTTCTTGCGCTTGCCATAGTTTCACCAGCTTCTTAGCTTGCCCTTTGCTGATTTCCTTGCCGTCGGCGTCGTGCGTGGGAACACCTTGCTCGTCGAACTTGGAATACTTGCCGCTCTCGCGTCTGAACATCTCCTGCGGTGGGACCTTCCGCAGCGCCTCCTTCTCGGCCTGCTCCAGCCGCTTGCGCTCCTTCTCAGCCTGCTTCTCAAGCTCTTGCTGCTGCTTCAGCTCGCGCTCTTTCAGCAGCGTGTCTCGATCGACCATCTTCACCGCTGACGGCTCCCCATCTCGGTCCTCCAGCCGCACGCCCACGTTCGGTAGCACATCGTCCCGCAGCCGATCACATTCTTGAAGAATGCCGTGCGCCTTCAGGTCTCGCGCCTGAGAGCGCACCACGTCGCGAAAATCAGCCAAGATGGCGACGTACGGCCGGATACGAGTCTCCAGCTGCAACAAAAAGGCCCATTCAGAGATTGCTTTCGAAATACAGACGAATACGAACATTGTGATTCGATGCATCTGAAACCGGGAAGCCGATGCCGGTGTCGGTAGGTTGGGCGATCGCACCAAATATCCGCAACATATCCGTTATGTACTTGGCGATATTACTCAGCAGAATCGCGTTTGGTGGCTTCCTGTCGCGCAGGTAGAGATTGCTGGCCGCGACGAGGTCGCGGAGGGCCTCCAGAGCGGCCCGCGTGTCCACGCTATCACAGAGCGCCTCGTGCACCCGGCTCTTCCCAGTCTGGAAGCGCGCGTTCAGCTCCAGCTCTGCGCGCTCGCACTTTGCGAACGTTGCGCTTCCTGTCGCCTGCGCTACGTGCCTGCACGCATCCTTGGCGTTGAGAAAGAACTCGCTGAACATGCGCTCGTACTGCAGGGCAATCTCCATACTATTGGCGCTGTAGTCCAGCGTGTCGCGCCAGGAATGCAGTAGGAAGGTGAAGCGCAGCTGACGCGCCGAGTGCCGCTGGAGCGCATCCTGAATGCTGACAAAGTTCTTCAGCGACTTGGACATCTTGCAGCCAGCGATGGTGAGGTGGCCGGCGTGTAGGAAGTACTTCACCCATTCGCTCGACTCGAAGTACGCCTCCGACTGGGCGATCTCGTTGTCGTGGTGCGGGAACTTGAGGTCCACGCCGCCGGTGTGGATGTCCAGCGTGGCGCCGCAGATGGCGGACGCCATTGCCGAGCACTCAATGTGCCAGCCCGGCCTGCCGCGGCCCCATGGCGACTCCCATGCCGGCTCGCCGGCCTTGCTGCGCTTCCACAGCGCAAAGTCGGTGGCGGCGCGCTTCTCCGACTGTTGCTCCTTGCCGCTGAGGTCGCCCTCGCCCTCCTGCAGACTTCTCGCGTCCCCGTACGCCTCCGGCACCAGCTTGGCGTAGTGGTGCTTATCGCTATGCTCGAATTTGCTCACGTCAAAGTACACGGAGCCGTTCGCTTCGTACGCCAGCCCATTCCTGATGATCATTCCGACATATTCCACGATTTCCGGAATGTATTCGCTGACTCTTGTGAGTACATCCGGTCTGAGCACCTACAACCAGAGACTTCTGCTGAGTTTGTGTTTTATTTAATGCGGATCATTAGTACGTTTAGGGCATCCATATCTTTGTGAAATTCATCCTCCCAATACTCGGGCAGCGACTTGAAGATGTTGTTATCTGCGATCTGAGCCCCGAACTGCTCGTCCAGCCACTCCGACAGCGGATCCTTGCAGTCTTCGACGAATGCCGCCTGCGCCTTTCTGTTCTCGGCTTCATCATGCAAGGACAACTTTAGCGATTCGATGCGCACATTCAGCGTGGCCAGGAGGACATCCATCATTGCCTTCTTATCCGGATCGCTGGTAGCGGTGGCTTTCTGCAGATAGAGGTCCAGAACGTTTCCGGCGTCGTCAAGCACCTTGTCGAAGGCGTGTCCTGCCGCGACGTACTCTTCGTAGAGATGCTTCTGCCTCGCGCGCTTGATGATCTTGTCGTCCACGTCGGTGATGTTCATCACAAAGAGGACATCGTAGCCGAAGTAGTCCGTCAGGACTCTGCGCAGGATGTCGAAGCTGATGTACGATCGTGCATGACCCATATGCGAGGCGTCGTAAACCGTGGGTCCGCAGCTGTACCAGGTGACTCTCTTCCCATTCTCCGGAACGAAGACTTCCTTTTGCCGGGTGAGGCTGTTGTACAGTTTCAAGACGGGCGTTCCACTCCCTGGAAACGGCGTCCATTTTGGCTGAACTCGTTTAGTCATGCTTCCAGTGGAATTGCTGAAATATTTGCAATTTGATGAATTCAAGGAAGAGTGCAAATGCAGGATTCCGGCACCACGTGGCTGTGCATTCGGCGCGCCTTTGACGCCATCGTCAATTTTCCAACATGGCGGCATCGGTGAACAGCGGATGATAAATGCAAATCGTTGTAGATCTGCGTGTGCGGCACACACGAGTGGATTGCAAGCATCGCCGTAGTGTCGATTAGAGTGTGCTTCCATGTGCCGCCAGTATTGATCCCATCGGCCCACGTGTCGCATCCATGGTGAGCTACTCTTCTTCCTCGCTAGCTTAGGCCAATGGTCTCGTTCGTCACCTCAAGCACATGGGACAAGGATGACCATCCGACTCAAGGCGAGCCGGCTGCGAACAAGTGAAGGCTACCCGGAGCTGGCGATGTCTGCCAAGTCGGGCGGCGCGAACGAGCGCAATGGCGACGCCAGGAAGCCGATCGCAGCGCTGAAGAACAACGGCAACACGTGCTACCTGAACAGCCTGCTCTACGTGCTGCGCTTCACGTCGCGCTTCCTGCACAACCTGCACCACGTCGGCGACAGCTCGGCGAAGGTGGCGGCAGCGGCGCACGACGTGCGCGTCAAGTCCAGCTCGCTGGGCCGCAATGCGGGCGCGCGCTGCGGCCCCGCCAGCCATCGCAGCAGCAGCACCAAGGACCTGCTGTCCTCGGTGGCGCTCGACGACGTGCCGGCCGCCGCCGCCGCCTCCAACAAGGTGCTCGGCGTCACCGAGAAGCTGCACGAGCTGTTCCGCACGCTGCACACCATGGAGCACGGCTCCAAGCGCGCCGCGCTGGACGCCCACCTGCCCTGCTCGTTCCTTCAGGCCGTGCGCGATGCCAACCCGATCTTCATCACCAACGACCAGCAGGACGCGCACGAGCTGCTGCTGCACCTCTTCGACAATCTGCGCGACGCGTGCGCCTACCTGGAGCAGGAGATGGCGAGGCGACGGTTGACGCGCTCGGCGCCGCCGCGCGCCGCTGGCGGCAACTTGCTCTGGCGCCTCATCAGCAAGACGCGCAGGAACGCCAGCAAGCTGGACATCATCCCGCCGGCCGACGTCCACTCGCACTCGGACGGCGAATGCGACGAGCCAAGGGCGCCGACACCGGCGCCGGGGCCGCCTGCCAGCAGCCTCATCGAGGACTTCCGCGGCGTCACGGTGCGCAGCACCAAGTGCCTGGAGTGCGAGTCGTCGACGGAGTGCGCTGAGCAGTTCTACGACATCGCCGTGCCCATCCGCGAGCTGAAGGCGGCCGACCGCGGCACGCCGAGCGACCTCTACCGCGACGCCTGCCTCACGCCGGAGACGCTGCGCGACAACAACAAGTTCTTCTGCAACGATTGCCGTCGCCTCAACGAGGCGGTGCGCTCCATCGCCTTCCAGCGCCTGCCCAACATCATGATCCTGCAGCAGAAGCGCTTCATGCAGACGCCGGACGGCTTGGAGAAGATCCAGACGTACATGCCGACGCCGCTGCAGCTCGACTGCTTCTGCGTGTCGTGCGTCGACGGCGGCACCAGCTGGGCGCACGAGTACAAGCTCACCGGCGTCATCATGCACGTGGGCAGCACGATGCAGTCCGGCCACTACAAGTCGTTCGTGGCGGCCTCCGGCCACGTGGAGGACTACGTCAACTGCCCGCTCAGCAAGGCGGGCGGCGGCGGCGCGGACAAGACGTCCGCGTACCTCTTCAGCGCCGCCAGCGACGTGTGCAGCATTCGCAACTGCTGCAGCATCAAGCTGAACTGCACGGCGGCTGTGATGGAGATCAGCGGCGCCGGCGGCGACGTCTGGCTCGAGTGTAACGACGACAAGGTGACCGTCATCAGCGGCAAGCAGCTGGAGGCGCAGCTGCAGGAGACGTCGGAAACGACACCCTATTTATTGTTCTACGAGCGCCTGTTCGTCAGTGTACAAAGTGTACAGAGAGAATAGATTGTTGTCTTCTGTTGTTGTCACGCGCTGCGTGACTCCTTCTGGTAGCCGAGTTTCTTCCCTATAGTTGCTCCGTGCGCTCCCTGCCATTGCAGGTTCAAGGCGATCGTCTCCAGGCCCTGCTTCACGCCCTGCTGCGCCGTCCTCAGGTGCGCCGCATGCGTTCTGTTCAGATTCGCAAACTGAAATCCGATTTGCACTGTTAGGCGAAGACCTATGTGGACACCTGGGCCGCTCACCCAATCGAGCTCCGTTTGCGTAATCATTTGGTCCGCCAGCGAGGTCAGGCACCGGGAGAGACTTTTGCCGCTGGGCACCAGGCTGCAATAAGAGCGACGATTAGTTCTTGCCGCTTGAAAGGTCGCGGTACATCCACTCACAATGTGGACAGGAAGGGCAGCTTCTCCTCGAGGAAGTCCTTGGCGATCGTGTAGCCATGCTGGTTGTACGCGACCGTCGTAAAGATGCTGGCGAAGTCCTGCGTGCGAATGCCGGTGCTCGGATCGACACTCCACTCGAGGAAGCGGCGCAGCAGCCACGGCTCTTTGGTGCACGCGAGATCGCGCAGCATAGCCACCTTCACCGAGGCGACGTTCGTCGCCAGGTAGTGCTTCCACACCAGGTTCCACACGTCTTCGCCGCCGTTGCGCACCGCGTTGCATGTGACGACCGAGCGCAGGTTCTTGGGCAGCGCGTTCGCCTGCGGGTCGCGCGCGTACGCCTCGAATAGCTGCAGGGCGTCGGCGATGCACGCCGGCACCTCGGCCCGGCACGCCAGCTGCGCGACGAGCGCCTGAAGCTTGACGCGCTGCACGCTCTGCGGCGAGCCGTCGTCCTCGGGCGCCGGCCGCGTGAGTCGCCCCAGCTCGCCGTAGACGGGCGCCAGCAGCTGGCGGTTGTGGGCGCGCAGCGCGCCGAACGCGCTGCTGCGCCGCAGCTGGTAGTTCAGCGCCCGCAACACGTCCGCCGCCACTTTCCACGGCAGGTAGCTGCGCTCGCGCGCCACGTAGCGCAACAGGCTGAAGAAGACGTCATAGCTGAGGTCGCCGGTCCACGCGAGCGCTCCGGCGTCCGAGAGCAGCTGGAAGCGGTTGACGGCCGGCAGCTGGCCGAAGTCGTCGCTGTTGAGCGCGGCCGCCAGCAGTCGCCAGTTGCGCACGTCGTAGTTGACGCGGTAGAGGCCGGCCAGCTGCACGTTGAACAGCAGCCAGTCGTCGGCGGAGCGCGGCCCTGCGATGCCGTCGAGCGGCGCGCCGTCGTCGGCGAGGAAGTGCTTCGGCCGCGAGTCGCCGAACTCCAGCTGCGCGCCGTCGGTGTAGGTGAGCGGCACCCACCACCGGGCGGCGGCGGCGTCCGGCTGCGCCTTGCCGGCGACGGCGTCGCGCAGGAAGCGCCGCTGCGTTACGTTCACGGTGCCGACGGCGTAGTCTCGGCGCACGTCCAGTACCGGATAGCCCGTCTGCAGCGTCCACGTGTCCATGATGCGCTTGACGGTGAGATGTGGCGGTAGCGCGCGGTTCGCGTGCGCCGCCTCCGTCAGCGCCTGCCACAGATCGTCCTGCTCGGCGCTGCCGTAGAGGTGCTGCAGCAGGTAGTCGCGCACGCCAGCGCGCAGCGTCTGCTCGCCGAGGAAGTGCGACATCATGCGCAACAGGAACGCGCCCTTGCGGTACGCGATGGCGTCGAAGATCTCAGCGATCTCGCGCGGATTGCCGACGGGCACCGACACCGGGTGCGACGACCGCAACGCGTCGAAGGCGAAGACGTCCGCCATGTTCTCCGCCGACTCTTCCACTAGGTGCTGCCACTCTGGGTACAGGTGGTCGATGGCCTGCGCCGCCATGAACGTGGCGAAGCCCTCGTTCAGCCACAGGTCCGTCCACCAGCGCATGGTGACGAGGTTGCCGAACCACTGGTGCGCCAGCTCGTGCGCGATCGTCGACGTCACCGCCTCCCGGCTGGCAGCCGTCGAGGCGGCGTCGTCGACGAGCAGCGCCGTCTCCCGGTACGTGATCAGGCCCCAGTTCTCCATGGCGCCGGCGCTGAAGTCGGGCACGGCGACCATATCCAGCTTGGGCAGCGGGTAGCTGATGTTGAAGTACGTCTCGAAGTAGCGCAGCGCGCGCGGCCCCACGCTCTGCGCCAGCCGCGTCTGCTCCAGCACGTCGCGGCGCGCCCACACGCGAAACGTCAGGTTGCCGTGCGCGGCCTCCAGCGGCGCGACCTCGTGCTCAAACTCGGACACCATGAAGGCCACCAGGTACGTGGACATTGGCACCGTTTCGGCGAAGCGCGTCCACACCCAGCCGTCCTTGTCCGGCCTGAAAGCGTAACAAACGTGACTGCGTGCGCTGCCCTACGACGCGCTCTTACATCGGCTCCCGCTCCAGCTCGTTCATGTTGCTCAGCGCCGTGTACTTGGCGCTATGGCCCAGGGAGACGAGGAACTTGGCCTTCAGGTGCGGCTCGTCGAAGCAGGGGAACGCGCGGCGCGCATCGGTGGACTCGAACTGCGTCACGGCCAGGTACTGTCTCGTCTTGCTATTCTGGGTCGTGTACGAGCTGCGGTAGAAGCCGGCCAGACCGTCGATCAGCTTCCCGCTGAAGGCGATCTCCAACGTGGCCAACTGCTCCGCTGGCAGTGCTGCGTCCAGGAGCAACGTGACAAAGTCGTGCTCTGCATCTCGATGGATGCCGACTACGCGCTGCAGGCCTTCGTTTACGCGGATTTTGTCCTCGTGGATATGCAAATCCTTCGAATGGAGCGTGACGTTCGTTGTCGGTGCGACAACTGACACCTGGAGGCCATGTCCATCAGAACCGTGCGCCTTTTCGTCATTTCGTGGCTAGTCACCTTTATCAGCGCTCGCCCTTTGAACGCAAATTCGTCGCCCTCATCGCCCAGATTTGCGACGATGTCCAACGTGTAATGCTGTGGAATTACGTTCGTGGGCAGGCGATACGTGGCAGTGGTGCTGGCCCCAGCAGCGAGCAGAACGCACAGAAAGGCCAACATTATGATGACACGGTGCTTACTCGGCTGAATCAGCGAAGTGGCTTAGGGCGACCACGATTTCAGCCACCTTACCTATGGCGCATCTAATCTGGCCAGCGCCTGACCGCAACTGTCCGATTAGAACAGATTAGAACGTGGCATTTATTCAATTTACGATCAGATCCCCTCTTTGTAGCCTTCTTATCCAATGTACCGTAGCATTCCGCAATGATTGCGCGACAAAGCTGTGGCATTTTGCTCACGTGCGTAAGTTCATTAGCCCACGTTGCTGGTCACTATCGAATCGCCGAAAGCTGCTCCACAGATGCCCAGAGGTGTCCAAGAGAGCCAGTTTCGCAAACGGTCATCGGCCACTTCTGCTCTTCCTGCAACTCGGCATCTTGCAAGTAATCTTTGAGGTTACAAACTTGAACTTACCGATAATGTTTTCGTCCAAGATCTGCACGGCTCTGCGTATGTAACAGCATCGCAATCTCAGTTCTCCAGCAGTGCGCCAGCAAGACCGGAAGAGTGACGGACGCGTTTGCCTCGAACTCGCGCAAATTTCGCCGGTTCGCTGAGGTGGGCGTATGTGTCGTGTGCATTTGTCACGAATCCGTGCAATTGCCTTATTCGGCAAACAGAAATGGCCGTCATTGATTATCAGGTCTCCATTATCTTGTAGATTGTTCTAGGAAGAGTGCAACGACGGTTTCGAAGCACAAACGTGAGGCACACGCATCAAAGATGAGCTACAACTGCAGTAAGTGGTCGTGTAGTGAGGCAGCGCAATTCGCCGCTCACTTCCGCTTTCAGGATCCGTTTACGCCACCCTGCCGAGGACGCAGAGAGGCCAACCGATCGTCCTCGGCGCCGACCCCAAGGGCAGCAACTTCCTCTACACGAACGGCAACTCGGTGATCATCCGCAACATAGACGTAAGTCGGCGTTGGCCAGCAGGGTCAGTGGCTGCTATCGCTATCCGTTTAGAACCCCTCGCTGGCCGACATCTACACGGAGCACTCGTGTAATGTGAACGTGGCCAAGTATTCGCCGAGCGGGTTCTACATCGCCTCCGGCGACCAGTCGGGCAAGGTGCGCATCTGGGACACGGTGAACAAGGAGCACATCCTCAAGAACGAGTTCCACCCGATCGGCGGGCCGATCAAGGACATCGCGTGGTCGCCGGACAACCAGCGCATGGTGGTGGTGGGCGAGGGCCGCGAGCGCTTCGGCCACGTCTTCATGTCGGAGACGGGCACGTCCGTGGGCGAGATCTCCGGCCAGTCGAAGCCGATCAACTCGTGCGACTTCCGGCCCAGTAGGCCGTTCCGCATCGTCACCGGCTCGGAGGACAACACGACGGCCGTGTTCGAGGGTCCGCCGTTCAAGTTCCGCATGACCAAGCAGGAGCACACGCGCTTCGTGCAGGCCGTCAGGTACTCGCCGTCCGGCGGTCTCTTCGCGTCGGCCGGCTTCGACGGCAAGGTGTTCCTCTACGATGGCGCCACGTCCGACCTGGTCGGCGAGGTGGGCGCGCCCGCGCACGCCGGCGGCGTCTACGGCGTGGCGTGGTCGCCGGACGGCCTGCGCCTGCTGACCGCCAGCGGCGACAAGACGGCCAAGCTGTGGGACGTGGAGACGCGCCAGCTGATCGCCGACTTCCGGATGGGCGACAGCGTCGACGATCAGCAGATCTCGTGCCTGTGGCAGCGCGACCATCTGCTGTCCGTGTCGCTGAGCGGCTTCATCAACTACCTGGACGTGAACGCGCCCGACAAGCCGCTGCGCGTCCTCCAGGGCCACAACAAGCCAATCACGGCGCTGGCGCTGTCTGCCGACCGCGCCGCCATCCTGACGGCGTCCCACGACGGCGTCGTGACGCGCTGGAGCGCCGAGAGCGGCGAGAGCGAGCGCGTCGCGGGCGTCGGCCACGGCAACCAGGTGCAGGGCATGGCGGCCGTCGGCGGTACGCTGTACACGTGCGGCATCGACGACGCGCTCAAGCAGATCCAGCTCGACGCGAACGCGTACACCGGCAGTGACCTCAAGCTGGGCTCGCAGCCGCGCGCCATGGCCGCCATGGTCGAGAGCGCGACCATTGTCATCGCCACAGTGCGCGACGTGCACGTGGTGAAGGACAATCGCAAGGTGGCCAGCATGCCGGCGCCGTACGAGCCGTCCGCGCTGGCGGCCGCCGAGGGCGTCCAGCAGGTGGCTGTTGGGGGTGCTGCCGATAGCACAGTGCACATCTACCAGCTCGCCGACGATGGCACCCTGTCGGAGCTCAAGACATGCGAGCAGCTGGGCGCCATCACCGACCTGGCCTACTCGCCCGACGAGCAGTTCCTCGTCGCCTGCGACGCGCATCGCAAGGTCGTGCTCTACGCGCTGCCCGACTACGAGCCGGCCACCAAGCACGAATGGGGCTTCCACAATGCGAAGGTCAACTGCGTCGCCTGGTCACCGGACTCGACGCTGGTCGCCAGCGGCAGTCTGGACACCAACATCATTATATGGAGCGTGCACAAACCGGCCAAACATATTATCATCAAAAGTGAGTTTTGCTCAATCGCATTGCAGTTACGCATTCTGTACGCTGATGAAATGTGTCTTTGTCGACAGATGCACATGCTCAAAGCCAAGTGACCCGTTTAGCTTGGCTGGATAACACTACGCTGGTCTCTGTAGGCCAAGACTGCAATACGAAACTGTGGACAATCACACCGTTCTGAGTTTCGATGCTTTAATGATGCATTTCTCATCAATTGCTTACTACATTATGCAAAAGTCGATTTATATACATTGTCAAGAATTTTATAATCAATATTTATCGAATTTATATTTGGATTGTTTACACTAATTAATTATACAAGGCATATTCAATAGTCAATGAAACTAGTCTCATGATTGACGCATTTGATTTATTCTGCGAAATTGCAAATGCAGGAATCGGTTGAATGATGACGGGAAAATTGTATCTTTGCTTTCAGGTCAGTATTCTAATTGGAATGTATCAAATTAAAGGCAATCTTTTGTAATTATGAGTGATATTGCGTCATTGAATAACCGCTATATCCCATTTGGAGAGATATTTTGAAATCTAATAACAAATTAATAAACAATATCTTGCGGCATCTATGGAAAACGTGATCAGTAAGCTGGAAAATTCCGGAAACGTCATTCTAGGGTCTTTCACCGGTGGTGGCAATCGTGCACACATTTCGTGACTCGCATGGTTCTCGAACGTTCTGCATCCGATAAAACACGTGAACACGCATAATTCTCACGAAATTTCAATAATAATTGCAAACTCTTATTGTCGTCATGCTTTCGGCCGCAAGACTGTTGGGCCGCCGCATTCCGGCCGCGACGAGCGTCAATTGCGCTGCATCTCAACAGCGACTCTTCTCACAACTTCTCCACCCGGTAAGTCGGCACTTGACCATATTTTCCGGCTTCTGCGATCATATAGCACGATGGCATTACCTTCAAGTCGCGCCTGCAAACGTTCAGCGCCGCCAAGCATGCGAAACTCCGATTTAAATCCGAAGGCGTCAAAGGGGCCGTCATCGGCATCGACTTGGGCACGACCAACTCGTGCGTCGCGGTTATGGAGGGCAAGCAGGCCAAGGTGATTGAGAACTCGGAGGGCTCGCGCACGACGCCTTCGATTGTAGCCTTCAGCAAGGACGGCGAACGCTTGGTGGGCATGCCGGCGAAGCGCCAAGCGGTCACCAACTCCTCGAACACGTTCTACGCGACAAAGCGGCTGATTGGACGGCGATTCGACGACGCCGAGGTGAAGAAGGATATGTAAGAGGATGCTGCGTAATACTGAACGATGGCTGATTGCTTGGGATTCACATAGGAATAACGTTTCCTACAAAATTGTTCGCGCTTCGAATGGCGACGCGTGGGTTCAAGGGTCAGACGGCAAGATGTACTCGCCCAGTCAGATTGGCGCGTTCGTGCTGATCAAGATGAAAGAGACTGCGGAGCAGTACATGAACATGAAGGTGAAGAATGCGGTCGTCACCGTCCCGGCGTACTTCAACGACTCGCAGCGACAGGCAACCAAAGACGCCGGTCAGATCTCTGGTTTGAACGTCCTACGTGTCATCAATGAGCCCACGGCTGCTGCCTTGGCCTACGGCATGGACAAGACCGAGGACAAAATGTGAGAGGACGTAGCAGTCCAGCCGGTGTCTTGATGCGATGTTGCTTGCAGCATTGCCGTGTACGACTTGGGTGGCGGCACGTTCGACATCTCCATCTTGGAGATCCAAAAGGGCGTATTCGAAGTCAAGTCCACCAACGGCGACACGTTCCTTGGCGGCGAGGACTTCGACAACGTGCTCGTGAACCACCTGGTGGGCGAGTTCAAGCGGGAGCAGGGCCTCGATGTGGCCAAGGACCCGATGGCGATGCAGCGCTTGAAGGAGGCTGCCGAAAAGGCGAAGATCGAGCTGTCGTCGTCGCTGCAGACCGACATCAATCTGCCCTACCTCACCATGGACGCGTCCGGCCCCAAGCACATGAATCTGAAGTTGACGCGCGCCAAATTCGAGAGCCTCGTCGGCGACCTGATCAAGCGCACCATTCAGCCGTGCCAGAAGGCACTGAAGGATGCCGAGGTGTCTAAGACGGAGGTGGGCGAGGTCATACTAGTAGGCGGCATGAGCCGCATGCCCAAGGTGCAGCAGACCGTGCAGGACGTCTTCGGCAAGCAGCCGAGTCGCGCCGTCAACCCGGACGAAGCGGTGGCCGTTGGAGCCGCGGTCCAGGGCGGCGTTCTGGCCGGCGACGTCACCGACGTCCTTCTGCTCGACGTGACTCCGCTGTCGCTCGGCATCGAGACGCTCGGTGGCGTCTTCACCAGGCTGATCGGCCGCAACACGACGATTCCGACGAAGAAGAGCCAGGTGTTCTCCACCGCCGCCGATGGCCAGACGCAGGTTGAGATCAAAGTGCACCAGGGCGAGCGCGAGATGGCCAACGCCAACAAGCTGCTGGGGCAGTTCACGCTGGTCGGCATTCCGCCTGCGCCAAGAGGCATTCCCCAGGTTGAGGTCACCTTCGACATCGATGCCAATGGCATTGTGCACGTGTCTGCACGCGACAAGGGCACGGGGAAGGAGCAACAAAGTACGCGCTGAAAATTGATTCCCATTCGAAGACGTGATAACAGTTACGGCGGTTTATTGCAGTTGTCATTCAGTCTTCGGGCGGCTTGAGCAAGGATGAAATTGAGAACATGGTTAAAAATGCGGAGCAGTACGCACAAGCGGACAAGGTCCTCAAAGATCGCGTGGAAGCCGTTAATCAGGCGGAAAGTATTGTTCACGACACAGAAACGAAGATGGAAGAGTTCAAGGATCAATTGCCCAAGGAGGAAGTAAGTTGTTAAAGCATGAAATTGAAAGCAATTAATAGACAATGCCGCTTATTAGTGCGACAAATTAAGGGAGGAAATCGGCAAAGTGCGTGAAATGTTAGCCAAGAAAGACGAAATGGATCCGGAAGAAATTAGAAAAACCACAAGCACGCTCCAGCAATCTTCTCTCAAGCTCTTCGAGATGGCTTATAAGAAGGTGACTGTTTTGTTCATGACTAACTAGGTAGTATCTAAGTGTGAAACATTGCAGATGGCCGCTGATCGAGAAAGCAGTGGCGCACCCAAGGAGCACCCACAGCAGCAGCAGGAAGAAGATAAAGAAAAGAAGGAAGAAAAGAATTAATGAAGGCAACTGAAACCTCGGCCAAGAGCAACTTTATCGATGTAATTAACTCAATTTTTTCGTTTATATCGCAGTTGAAACAGACATTGAACCAAAGCTGTTCCAATGACGTAATTGCATTAATGACCGAACTTGTTGATAATTTGCCGGCGATGTCGAGGCGCAGGCAAGCTTCCTCCGATCGTTGCAACGCGTTTGTTGTTCTAAATTGTGATGCGATTGCAAGCGGACGTTGGGAGGCAACTAGAGTTAGTAGTGTGAATGGTCGTCAAATTGTACGAATGAGAATGAATGTGAGCTTTGTACACTAGCAACTTGTAATTACGTTATACATTATTATGCGTTATTATCTGATGGTAATGTATAATTTTGAAAAGCGAATGCGCATAATGTGTGCAGCAACTGAGAATAGATTCTTTCATAAATCTCCAAGTGTAGTTCATCTCGGCTGGAGACTGCAGATCGATACTGCGAGCGCGCACATTCGCTGCTCACTGCCAGCTTCCAGCATCCAGTCTGTATCGGAATGTAAAGCAACCCGGCGTGCAGTTTCTGTCCTATAAACCCGTACTATGTTGACCATGCATGCCATTGCCTCTCGCGACCATGATCAATGCGAATCAGAACCTGCTGCTGACTGCCACCCTGTTGGCGCTCCTCGTCATCTTCTTCGTTCACGTCTTCCTGTTCCCGCTATACGAGGCGGACGCGAAGCGCGCCACGTCCAAGACGTACTTTGACTTTGAGCAGTCTCTGTGCATGGGCAACCTGAAGCATCGCCGCGTATGGCGGCGGCTCGCATGCCCGCAGTACGCGATCGTGACGATCGTGCAGGGCGGCCGCCTAGGCAACCAGATGTGGGGCTACGCCGCGGTGTGGGCGCTCGCCCGCCGCACTGGCCTCGAGCCGTTCGTGCCCCGCTGCATTCAGACGAAGCTGGCGCAAATCTTTGAAGCGCTCAGCGTGCCCAGCTTCGACGAGATCGGCCATTGCGTCATCGACACCAGCCCCAGGCGGCTGGTGCACTCGGTGGACGCATGGAGCTTCACCAATCAGAGCATCGTCCTGCCGCGCTACTCCATGCAGCCGGACGCGGTGCTCACGTGGGCGCAGGACATCGTCCAGGAGTTCCGATTTCGACACAAATGGCGCGTCAAGAGCCAACAGGCGCTGCATAGGGCGGCAAAGAGCGCGCCCGCCGGCGGTGACAATGTCACCTTCATCGGGGTGCACGTCCGCCGCACCGACTACATCGGCTATCTGTGGCGCAAGCACGGCGTGCTTCCGGCCGATCCCGCATTCTACTTCCGCGCCTTTCGCCACTTCCAGGCCAAGTTCGCCAACGCGGTGTTCGTGGTGGTCAGCGACGATCCGCTCTGGTGCCAGCGCAAGTTCGCTGGCATTGCCAACGTCTGGCTGCCCAATCGGCTGCTGCCCAACGCGCCCGCCCTTGACCTGGCCATTCTGGCCGCATGTAACCACTCCATCTTTGACTACGGTACCTTCGGCATTTGGGGCGCCATCCTCGCTGGTGGCGAGACGATCTTTTACAATCTGACTCGGCATACGTCCGTGCGGGTGGCTCGGCTACTGCCCAACTGGTTGGCCATGTCTTGAAACAATCAACCAGTACCCAGACTTGCTGCCATGGAGTCGACCCTATAACGGGGACCTTCCCTCTTGCTTTTTGTTCAGCAAACTCTTATCAACTGTGATGTTCAACACGTGATGCTACTTTCTGAAATAAATGTATATGGTGTTACGCCATGGGTGTCCTTTATTATCCTGGCCCTTTTAGTGCGGAATAAAAGCACATTTTAAAATACAAAAATGTTTATCCAAAGACAATGTGTCATCATTTCCTAACTGGATAAAAAGGATGATTCAATTTACTCAAATCAGGAGGTTGGACAAACTCGAAATCATGAATTTCTTTCATCCCATCGGCTGCGATAGTCCACAGCTCGGGATATTCCTCCTTGAAGACGCAATACCATTTGTCTACGAGCGGATATGCGGAGATATCAAAGTCTATTGCTTCCAGGCACATGGTTGCTGTGACCAAGGGAAAGTCAGCGATAGTTAAATGGTTCGCGGCAGCATATTTCAAACCGGTGCGCCGAAAGTACTCATTGAAAACGTGCAACGACACGTTCACCATTTTCAAAGTAAAATCATTGCGCTCGACTTTGAAGAAAATTGGTGCCATCTGGAATATTGGGATTTAAATCTTATAAGATCGGAAGATATGAGGGTGATCGCACCACGTGCGTCCCAATGTTTTTGTAATACGAAGCCAAGCAGAAACACAAACGATGGTTGACGACTGCTCGGACTTTGGGATCTTTCGGATACAACTTGTCGTCCTTCGCATATTGCTCGCCAAGGTACTGGAGAATCGCGACACTGCAAATAAACATTCTGCTAATTTGGGCCTCAAGGTAAAGAACCGAAAATATCTCTCTAATTCAAATTCTGCTTAGAGCAAAAGTAAGGTCAGGCGCAATTCAAATGAGAACAAGTATTTCCTCATTTGCATGGTTGAAGGCTTGCTCGAACATTCACGGTGAAGTGTGGGATTGATTATTGTAATTAATATACCTTTCACTCAGCAAAAATCCGTTATCGTCGAGGACAGGAATTTCTCTTTGCGGATTCAGCTGCAATAAAGTCTTACATAATTGACGGCAATACGCGAATTGCCTAAAATACCTTGTCATATTCTGTAGATAAATGTTCACCAGTGTTGAAATTAACAGGTACAAGTTCAAAATCGACTTTCAAAGCTTTGAGGGCTTGGCGGACAGCCAAAGACGGAGGCCCATCTGATACACCGTAGAGTTTAATTCCGCCCATGGTGTACTTGAGGTAAGTATTCGAAGCGCTCTATCACTGCCTGATCAACCAACACTGCCTTGATGCAGTTTACCAGCGACTGATCGCGGTAGACCAAAGATTCAATACCAATCCCAATAACGGGTTTATTGCACAAAGCCTAGCTGCTGCAACAAAAGCGCATACGGAAAATAATACTGCAGTATTATTATATGAAGAATAATAATGAATAATAATATAATAGTTGTCATCTGCCTGATGAAGACACTGTGTTGTCGAAACGCGTTGCAAAGCAACTACAAAGCCTTTTAAACTGGACTTTGGCAAATTCGTTTGCTTCTCAGAATGGAGTTTAAACTATTAAATGCCACTTCTATCAATTATATATGAAGAATACTTCATTCAATTTATTGCGAGTTCCACTAAATTAGAAATTTCATTGCATTAGTTCATATAATGGAGCTTTCAAAGCTCCGAAATGCACATAGTGCTCATCTGCGAAAAAGCGCGATGTGATTTTTGCCTCTTTTTTTTATACATGCACAACTTCACGATTGTAACCCACTGATGAGAAACCCACTAAAGCCCGGTCTTATACTATAGCCCTTCTCTGGTTATATGCTAAACTAAACTGCCAAGCCTTACGCGATGAAGGAGACGGTGGCGGAGAAGGGTCGAGTACAAGCTCGTGGGGGAATATGTACCCTGATTAATTAACCTGGGAGATAATGGGAGCGCTAACGGGCGCGTACCGAGAGATTTCAAAGATGGCTACCATTGAGGCGCTTAAGTTATTCGCGAGTTTGTCCGAAATAAATGATTTCCTATTAGCCGATTATTCGTTTATCGGCTTTCCAATTATTGGCAAATCCTTTGAGTTAAAAACCTAATTCAATAGATAAGATGCTTAATGGAATTGAGCAATTAATCATTAGTTTATCAGCCACATTCAAAACGTAGATGCATGCGGACGGAAATCATTTCAGCCTGCTTTGTGATCAAAAGTGGTTGAAATAATAATCAGGTGCTGAAATGGAACATACATCATGATAATCACAAATTATTCAAAAATCTAAAGATTATTTAAAACAATACTCAACAAAATATTTGTCTACAGTACTTCATAATACAATAACGCTCCATACAGATCTATTCAACAAAATGCAATTAGCATACTATAAATCTTTATTGGTGCTTGTTGCTTCATCGTGATCTTTGATGCTAGAAATAATCGACATAATTTTCTTGGCGTGGGCCGGATGAATCGTCTTTTGCAACTCAAGCAGAGCCGCTTCCGCCTGCCTCAGCAGACTAATTGATGCTTTAAGTAACTTTTGCCATTTGTGCATTTCCATCGAATGCAGCGCCTCTTGTTTCTGCAATAGTTTCAGCCACTCGTCGTGGTTCCTCGGCGGGTTTCTAATTGACGAACAGAATGGAAAAATTTCTTCAATCACATCGCACTAAAACTTACTTTAACACCTGCAGATTGTGTAGGCCCGTCTGGGGCGCGCCTTCTTCCAAACTCCACAGCCTGTAGTACAGGAATACATTTAATATCACTAGCAGTACGAGTACGGCGAAAACGACGAAAGTGGCGAAATAGGAATGTGTTCGTGGTCGCACAACTGCCGAACGCGCTTTCGTCATCGAATTGCGCGTTTGGCGCGCCTCGCTCGAATGGGGCACTCGTATACTGTGCTGGCGCCGTCTGCGCCGCTTCACCGCAGGAATAGAGTACTCTTCGGCTTCCATCAGCAACGCTTTGCCCAGGCAGGTGAAGAAGTCTTCCAGCCCCGACCAACAGTTCTTTTCAATCATGCCTACAACGTTTTTCCGCGCGTCAATTAGAAGTCGAGGACAAGTGGTCGTCAGGCACCTTTTACCAAGCCCCATACGGACTTTTTGTACTTTATTTGCCCGTAAACTGCAATGCTGGTTTGATTTTCTGATATTCGATGTATACAGTAATGGACCAGAATGCAAAACGAGTCTGCGTAGGGCACGCCTGCGTTCAGGGTTTCAGCATCAATGGAGTAGAGATGGCCAGCTTTGCTGCATGGCAACATTATCTACGAACGTTCAGAGTTATCAGCATTTCAATGCGTGTACGCAAAACGAACCTGCGTTTCAGTAACTTGTGCTGTCTTGGGGCCGACAGGTTGGTTTAGAGCTACAGTCAGAGACATGATGCGACTCTTCGTGTTATCTGCAACGTTATGCGTCCACGCAGTCTGCGTGAGATCCGCAGTCTTGCGCGACGCATGAAAGTCCAGCCAAAACTTGCTGTTGGTGAATAACAATGTAAATAATTGATCAACGTGAATGGGTATCACTTCGTTCATCAGCTGCCGGCCTTCGTGTAGAGCAGAGCAGACTGGACTGCAATGAAAGAGATGAGACGACTGCTAAGTATTCAAACTTCGAATTGCATGAACACGATGTTAATGCAGTTAGTCAATTATTGCGACAGCAAAGAGATCAGCAGCAGCCGCTTGGCCGGATTAATCTCGGTTACTGCAGAATTGAGCAATGAAAACGCTGACACTTACTAGATTGTATCATCACTGGACGATCGGCTAGGATCTTGGTCTGGTAACAGGGGATCAGAGGGACGAAACGAGTCAGGATCAAGATCTAGGCTACTTCTAGGTGAATCTAACTTTGACATCCTGAAATTATATATTTAAAGCAACCGTCAACAATGGCCCTGAATGATTTCGGCTTCAGTCTGACGTTTCAGAGAAGCTCATCACTCACCTCTCCTTTTCTCTGTCCGAATCGGATGTGTCGGACAAATCAATGGGCAGCCGACCGTTCTTCTCGCTCATCGGCCTCTTCGCTGGCTTCGCCTTGGGCACTTCTTTGTCGTCGTTGCTGCGGCTCTCCGCCGGGCTGATCGAACGCCTGTCCTCGTCGTTCCTGCTCGCAAGGTTGAGTTCGGCGTTCTGCGCCTCAAAGTTGCTATTGTAGTCTTCCGAATTCGACTCGACGGAGACTTTTGCTGACATTTTATAGTCTTCCGTGCCCGGCACAATGTAGTCCTCGTCGTCGGATGTCAGGCCCAGTTCGGCTCCGTACGAATTGTGAACCTAGGTAAATAAGTCGCTGTTTACCCGCGAATCGGCCAGATTGCCGCTTACCAGCTGCCACAACTCGCTCTGGTTCATCTGTCGGCCCATGAGCGCATTCTGCCAGACACGGAACAGCATCAGATAAACTTTGTCGCGAGCGATGAAGCTGGTGAAGAAGTAGCGGTCGCTCTTCGAGGAGACCAGGATTGCGTTCGGGATGACCAGTGCCGTCTTCTCCTTGCTCATCGTTGTCACGTCCTTCCACATCAGCGTGACGGTCGTTTCCCAGCCAAAAATGTTCGCGTAGAAGCAGAGGAAACTCTGCGTCACGTATAGCCTGCCCTGGACGAGAATCTCCTTCTGCAGTGCGCACGAGTAATCTGCAAGCAGGGGGAAATAGCAGTGTAAGCACGCTCAATGCCAGCCATGCCTGCCCATTAGAAAACGTGGCGAAAACATTGATTTCATATCTGTATGCAACTATCGTAATCAGCACGTAGTGCAGGCGAACCCACCAACAATGAGGCGCTCCTCGTCTGGCACGTCCTTGAAGATATACCTGAAGTCCTCTGAACGCGTCTTGTACGTGGGATAGAACAACAAATTGTACCACGGCGGTTTCTTCTTGTTGCGCATTTCCTTCTTGAAGCGGCCACTGGAACTGCCGCCGGTGCTCTCCGACCTATTGCCCGATTCAGATTGCGGGGACACTTGCTGTATTTCGGCACAATTGTCGATAGTCGGGCCCTGGAAGTTTCCAATTGAATGCAATCAGACTGCATCAACTCCTCACTTACAACGGGCGAATGATCCGCTTTTGGCATGCTTCGAGACTCCTTCGGTTGATCACTTGTATCGCTCTGACGAAGGCCTCTTGGCGAAGGCCGCGGACTACTCCGGGGGCTTGGCTTCGGGCTATTCAATCTGGAACATAAAAACGTCGCTTCCTAGTGCTCCTGCCTGCAAAGTGCTCTCATCGCGAGCGCATCTACCTTGAATTATCATTGGACATAGTATGAGAAGACAAAGTCATCTTTATAATGTGATTGCCATTCGGTGGCGTTTGCAACATTAGCTCCAAGTCCTTGCTATCAACATTTTGATAAAACCGCTGGCATTCATCGACCACTGCCTGCAACGCACCTCTTACATCACGTTAGCTGTAATGACAATCTAGGTCAATTAGTTGCACTTGGTCAATGACTGTTATTACATTTGATAAGGAATCGCGACGGTCATATCCATTGGACCAGGATTAATTGATAAATTGACACACAAATTTGACATTTGACCGAAGGATCTTTGCAATTTCCTCAAACTTTTCCAAGTGAATAAAAATGTCAATACACTTACTAAATTACCACTATTATTAAATATTTGCTAATTTAATTGTCGATTGCAGCACAATCTTAGTGCAGAGGACACTCAAAGGTGTGACTTTGAACGGATTATGAAGCCGCGCAACTAAACGGCAACATAGCACACCAAGAAGACGCCATAAGTAAGAGCAGTGTTTGTGTGGTGAAACTTATTAGTTTAGCGCGAAAAACAATGCAAATAGGTAATAGCAACAATCTTTAATGCATTTGGTTTGCGTATCTAGCAGACGCGCGTGTTTCCGCAAAGTGGGTGTGGATGGATTTTGTCCGTCATTGCCGACGCCAGCACAAATTGCGAAAACACACTTCAGCTTTCCCCCCAAGCTGTTTACTTGCTATGGCATCTCCTTCCGTCTCTTGTAAACAAGCACATTACCTGCGCAATTACTCTCGAATTTCGCTCTTCAAGGTTTTCTCCCTGCCATTGTAAAATGAGTGCAGCTCTCGAAGACCAAGTTAAGGGCGCAGCGGGCGGCCAACTTTCGCCGGGCAGCAAGGCGCACATTGGCGTTCAGGGTGCTTCCACCGGCCTCCCTCTGGGCCAGAGTCTCGGCAGCATGGCCCAGAACAGCAACCCGCACGGCATGGCGACGTATATGAACAAGTCGTTTGCGAACAGTGCCAGCGCTACCGTGGTCGCCTCGACCTACCCTCCGCCCAAGCAGCCGGTGTTCAATCAGTCATATCAGCTGCAGCACCACAGTATTCCAGCGACGCAGAGCCTGCCGGCGACGCCACCCACGTCCGCGTCTACAGCGCTCGCCGACGACAAGCCGCAGAGGAACGGCACCAGCGAGGCAAGGGATGCGAAGCCAGAGGTTGTTAAAGATAAAGAGAACCAAAGAAGAGAGAACTCGGCGGAGAAAGTGGTTGTGCAGCCAGCTGAGATACCCCAGGTCAGCCCCGCGTCTTTATCGCCAAGGTAAGACAATGAATCATTATTTGAATCGTACTACCTGTACTCGTACTTGTTGCATTGCTTAGTTCGACGACTGGCCCTGCACCGCCACCAGCAATCGCTATTCAGTCAGCCACCACGCCGGAGAAAAACAATGTTAAGGATGTGCCTGCTGCGAGAGTAGCGGAACGCGCCAAATCGAGTGAGAAAACAGAGTATGGCACTCCCAAGAGCACTCCTGATGCGAGCAAGTCGGGCGAGGGCGCACTCAGTGCGAAAACAACGCCCGAGAAGCAATCGCCTGCGAAAATCACGAAGACCGAGGAGAGCAAAGAATCAAAGGACACGAAATCGGTGTCCTTGCCGTTGATTGAAGTTTCAGACGCGGAGATCACCAATTGCGAGTCGCCAGCAAAAGCGATAGTGCTTTCGAAGCCTAAGGAGGCCGTGACGCCAACGAAATCGGCGGTTAAAGTCGCGACCGCGCCGCGAACGCCGCAGAGGAAGTCGCGAACGCCGAAATCGGACGCAGAGTCGCCGCATACTGTCCAGAAGACTGCTGCGCCCGAGCCCAAACCATCGACGAGCAAGTCTCCGAACAGCGGGAAGACGAAACGCTCTCGAGTGCGGACGCAGCCCTACCAGAGTCCTCTGCCCGAGCTGGAGATCATCTCGAAGATCAGTCAGAATAGCACAGCGCCCAAGTCAAACGAGAGCAAACTGATCGTGTTCTACAAGTGAGTCGAGTTGGGTTTCGATGCAACCTGCTGTCATTGATTGTTGCAGGCAAGAGTTCCTCGCGGTGCGGAATACGGAAGGCAGCTTCTTCGTCTGCCAGGCGGTGCAAAACGTGTACAAAAGCTCGGCGCGCATTAAGATCCGATGGCTGTCGCAGGACAAGAGCGAGAAATCGGGCGAGATCTACACGCCCGACTTCTATGACACGATCGACTTCGAATGCATTCTGACCAACTTGGAGCTGTCGAAAGTCGAAAAGGGCAAGTTCCGGCTGCCGCCCAAGGAGAAGGAGCGCACCGACAGCATTCTCAAGCGAGCCATCGCCGTGGAGAAAGGCGAGGCGATATCGCTGGACGACTCCATGACCGAAGACAATCCGGACGGCTGTATGTACATGAGAGGCGCATCCAAACGCAACTAACGCATGTCTTGCAGTGGACGTGTCGCTGTACAAGGTGGAGGACCAGCTAATGAAGCGGAGAGGTAGTAAGCGCAAGCTGAGCAAAGGCCGCCCTTCGACGTCGTCGTCCTCCAAGTCGCCGTCGCCCAGCGGGAAAGACGCCAAGGCGGCGAAGAGGTCGCAGAGGAGGGCGGCAGCGCGGAAAGCGACGACGCCGAATTCGGAGTCGCGGATGAACACGTCTGGCGGACGGGCCGAGCGCGCTAAGCGGCGGAGTGCGCCGGAAGGTACGAAAACCAGTCCTGTCATCGATAATAAAAAGGCTAAGATGCTTGCCAAGGTTGTTAAGCGATCCGCGAGTGCTGTGCATTCGACCAAAACTAGCAGCGCAATGACTAAGGCTCCAAAAACTAGAGGTATTTCCATTTGCCATTTAGAACTTTGATGATACGACGAATGTCCAAATATTGGATTTGTGTTGTAGACATGAAAGCATCGAAACAGCCAGTAGCATCCACGTCGAAAGCAAAAACGCCGAAAGTTGCGGCATCGACAGTGCGGAAAACGCCAAAAAGGGGACGCAAGTAGAGGCACAGTGCAGATTATGACACTTTCGTCGATATTGTACATAAATTTCCTCACAGCGGGAAGAGTTTGCGTTCAGATGCTCAACACGTGCGGTTCCCATATTTGTATTCAGGCAGCCATTAACTTCGACGATTCTCGGTCCCACAATACATCATTTGAACACGCTCGATGTGCCATTTGTACCAGGAATTGTCAATGAAAGGCGGCGCGAGTTTGGAAAATCGATTGCTTATCGAAACCCTCAACTTTTATGTGATGCGAACGTTTACGGAATGCACTTGCATTAGCGTTATTAATCGACACACCTGATGTATTACAAATTAAATTCAATGAATGAGTGCATTCAGGTAAATCTAGATTTTCTAAGTAGATTAATAATCGTTCATCGCGCTCTGAGCATTCATATTGTTATATGAAACAATGCGCGGTGCAATCATCGTGGCGGCAATTAATATTTACATACCAACAATTCACACATGTAAATGATTTGAGGGCTAAGCGAAATATTTATTAGATAACGAAAGTGCTTATGAATTGCAGCTGGAGACGTTGCCACTGCGCCCTTTGCTGCTTCTTTATCGCTAGCGAACATAGTTACTTGTACAGAATACCGATGCGTACACGTATACAGATTGCAAAATTGTTACATTTTCATAGTGCTGCAGAGGACGCAGTGTTGATGCGAAATTCGGATTTACAGTTCTAACATAAAGGCGTTTTGTACGGCTTCGACTACGAAATGCCTTTATTGGGAAGTTATTCGTTCTGATCAGAAAATACATTAGAATTACTTGCTAAGAATTAGTATTATAACGAAATAATTAAAATGGTACGTTTTGGATACTTATCGTGTCGACTACGTGCAACTATGTGGATTATATTTAGACTCCGAAAGATTGTTTTGGTAACATTTAAGTTCCTCTTTATTTGAATTGGATTACTTACAAATCACTATGGACACGGACAAACCGATGACATTACTTTCTTTAGCTTTGTATAATTTGTATCACCAAGCTCACAACTTCAAATATCAAATAAATTAATTTCTATGAAATAATAACTACAATTAACAATAGTTCCGTATATTTAAAGTAAATTTAGCGATGTTATCAATTTTTGTGAACGTTTAAACATTAAATGTTTGTGGAAGTATGGGAAAGTCGTGACTTGTACTTTCATCAGAAGGCTCCGCGTTTAATTCGTCGTCACAAAATGATTGATTCCTGGAGGAAATTGAAAACATTTTTCAATGATGACTAGAGGAAATATAATATAGTTGATGGAAGTGGCATTTACTAGTTTAAACTCCATAACGAAAAGCAAACGAATTTGCAGAAGTCGAGTTTAAAAGTCTTTGTAGTTGCTATGCAACG
>JAOEHK010065056.1:0-20016 GCA_025447835.1 Labidoglobus nevermanni | reverse complement strand
AATGTGAGGTAATGCCGCTGTGCGCGACTATCTTGTGAGCGGTTATCTGGTGGGGAGATGGGAGTGGGAAGTTTTCGCGTGCGGACTATTCTTGTGAGGAGCAGTCAGGGAACCACAACCACGCTATGGGTGCGGCACTTTGAAAATTCGTGGTAAGGTCGGTGTATTATCTACCAGGCGCTTTCTCTTATGTACGAGCCGAAAATTTCATGAAATTCCAAGCGACCGTCGTAAACCGCAGGTGGGTTGGGTAGTCCAGGGTCTTCTGTACATTTTATGCGGCTCTTTTCAGCTCCTTGTTGCTTGTTTTAATGGTTTCCTCGCTAAAAGGTTGCGCAGCCCTACCCTACCCCCATGATTTACCCATGTTGAGCTGGAAACACCCTTTCTTGGAACCCCCGCATTAAGCGGGGTCTCGATGTATATCCCCGAAGACGCTATCTGACACGAAATCAATTGAATTGAGAACCCGCAGCTCTTAAGCCCTCTTCACATGTTTTTTAATCGATTGCATATCTATTTGTTGTACAGGAACACATTGGGACCACCTCCTCAGCGTGGAGGATCCATATACCGTCGTTATTGTATGCTGATGTTTATCGTGTGTCTGGTTATCGTAGTTTTGTTGCTGATTATGTCGCGGCTAGGCCACTACTACACTGAGAACGACCCATCGCTGGACATCCGATTAAATCCAGATGTCCATGTGCTGGACAACTGAGTGGACACATTGCTAATCGCTAATACTAGTTAGGCTAGACATGATCCAATAATTTCCCAACCGTTGCGCGACTGTCACAGTTGGCGAAACATTAATAATTACGATAGAAGCCTTGATTGGAGCCGATGCTTTCGTCGTCTCCGCAACCACCCTTGTATATGGTTTCGACCTCATGACTCGCATGTGCGGTGAAAGGCTCGTAGCCGCGCGTTTCGTTTTCCGCTGCCCTCTCCTCGCGAAACTCCCTTTGATTCGGTATCAGCTGGTAGAATGCGGGATCGTAGCTGCGGAATCGAATGTTCTCGATGCCGTAGTACAGCTTCCCGTCGTAGCGGAACCCAGCCACATCCACGTCCTTTACCCGGTTCGTGGTGGTCGAGTCCTCGCAATGCATCGACAACGACAAGCTCTGCATCGTGTTGCCGCTGGACAGGCGGTACACGTAAGGCCTACGCGTGCTCGACTCCTCCGCGTGCTGGAACTCGGTGCATTTGTCTGGTACTTCCATCTGGTGCACGGAGCTGCATGGTGTAGCCGGCTGCTCGTACTTGGGCATCTTCACGAACATCTCGGCGAAACGGTCGCGAAGCGAGGTGGGCGTGTACTTGAAGAGGAAATGGTAGATCCGGTATCGCCACGGCTCGATCCGGTAGGCGGACCTCGGCTTCCGCGCGAGGAGCGCATGCTGGAACTGCTCGTAAAGAATCGGACTGTTGATCTTACGCGTACGGCCCGGTCTCGCGATGATATTCAGATAAGAGTTGTAACGCTGGAAGTAGTCGTCGTAGAAGTCCCGCTGCTCCTGCGTGAACGCAGCGCGCATCTCCGTGGCATACTGCATCTGCTTGCCCAGGATGTTGCTCTGCGTGGGGAACGAGCCCGGGATGAAGCTGATCACCCGCACGCCGAACTTGCGCATCTCCACTCTTAGCGCGTCATTGAAGCCATTGATAGCTGCCTTGCTGGCCCCGTACACGCCCAGCCCCGGAAGACTCTCGAGCGCGCAATGGCTGGAGATGTTGATGAGGCGCGACTTGTGCTCCCGCATCAGTGGCAAGAAGGCCTTCGTCATTCGCATACAGCCCAAGAGGTTCACATTGATCTGATCGAACATTAGCTTCTCAGTCTGCCATTCGAACTCGGCAAACACCATCATGCCGGCATTGTTTACCACCGCCCACAAGACTGGAACGAAGAGGATGCTAGCGTTTCAGAAGGACGAAGAAAGCGCAGGCATTACCGTTATCCGCATGCGTTTCAATCAGTTTGATGACATGGCTAAGGGCTCGTTTGATACTTCCCGCATTCGTCACGTTCAGCTCCATCACGTAGACGCCCAGAGATTCAAGATGGCGGGCGCCCTCGCATTGCGGATTCAAGCATCCGGCAATCACCTGCATGCCAATCTGTTGCAGTTGGATGGCCAAGGAGTAGCCCAGGCCGGAATCGCAGCCGCTAATCACAACCAGCTTGTTCGGACTCGGCTTCCAATAGGAGTCCGACTGGAAAAGGTACAGCAAAGATCCGCCCGTCATTGCCGCAATACACATTGTCTTCCAATAGTTCTGCCTTCGGAGGCCATGGTGTACTAGTATCCCCAATCCCCATATTCCGGATCCAATTGCAATGAACATTTCGTTCAAATATTCGAAACACTTGAGTGCCGTCATTGGTCTCAACGAACATTGGCCCATTGTTTGAAAATTGCCCGTTTGCGGTCCACATGAAGAGGAGTAATTGACCTGCCTTGAAAAATTGCTCCGTTTTGTACAACTGTTAATTTAAAAAGTCATTGCGCAACAAGCGCCGTTATTTCCAGAAAATGTTCGATTTTTATCCGAAAAGTTGATCCATTTATCGAGGTTGCCAACCATGTAGGCGACGTCGTTATCAGTTCAATTGTTACAAGCGCAAAACAAATGAAAAAGTCACTTACCAGTTCAACAATGAACGCCTGACTGGACGAGTTTTATTGACATTTCAGGCAATGATTCGAAACAAGATGCAGGTGTTGCGTAGAGCAGTTGAAAATTTGATCCATCCTCAAGAAGCGTGTATGAAGCGAATACCACCGCTACGCGTATCTACAGGCAGCGGATGTGAGCCGTGTCCTTGTCCGCTTCGCGGTTCAATTCAGATGCCTCGCGCAATCAGCGTAATCGGATCCAAATGTCATATTCGCCTCCTCAGCTCGCATTTCGACATGCGGACGCCGGACTTTAGCAAGTACCGGAAGAAATCGCAGCGCAATCCGTACGCGAAGGTGTCCCGCGAGCAGCTGGCCAAGAACGCCAACTTCACGTATTTGGTACTGGTCGGAGGCGGGATGGTGGCCGCCTACAGCGCGAAGGCCGTGGTGCATCAGTTCGTCTCCTCATTGGCGGCATCCGCTGACGTTCTTGCGCTGGCGAAGATCGAAATCAAGCTGGCGGAGATCGCCGAAGGACGCCACGTGACGTTCAAGTGGCGCGGAAGGCCGCTGTTCGTCTGGCATCGCACCCAGCAGAGCATTGATGACGTGCGAGCGGTGCCCATCGAGACCCTGCGAGATCCACAGCGGGACGAGGACCGCGTGCAGCGACAGGAGTGGCTGGTGCTCATTGGCGTCTGCACCCACTTGGGATGCGTGCCCATTTCGCACGCAGGCGACTATGGCGGCTATTACTGCCCCTGCCATGGCTCGCACTTTGATGCCTCGGGCCGCGTGCGACAAGGACCTGCTCCCTTAAACTTGGAGGTGCCGCATTACGAATTCACCGACGATGACCGATTAATCGTCGGCTAATGATCCACCTCAGATTCAACCTTGTTCCTGCTTTCCGCAGAAATTAGAAACATATTCCCGAGTTCTAGTGAATTTCTATTGTTTCTCTTGCTCTAGATCAGAAACAAGAAATTGGGGGTCTACCAGATGTGAATAGGGGGTCTACGTAAGAATAAAGCCAATAACATTTCATAGGTGAACCGTGCTAATCCCGTACCTTTAGACCAGTGATTCCCAAAGTGGTCGATATCGACCCCTGTCAATAGGCGTCGACGTAAGAGTAAAGCCGATAAAAGTTCATAGGTGGATTGTGCCCAATCCTGTACTCGTAGACACTGCTGGCGGACAAGCACAGGGAATACCCTGGCTCCCCGTCACTTGAAGATGGGTATTCCCCGTGCTTGTCCGCCAGCACTGTCTACGAGTACGAAAAAATCATTAAAATTCGACCTTAAGAGGTCTATAAAGACTAACAATATCGGTAAGGGGTCGACGGGGCAAAAAAGTTTGGGAAACACTGCTATAGACAGTGCTGGCGGACAAGCATGGGGAATACCCTTGGTCAGAGCCAGCTCCAGGAATACCTGGGGTATTCCGCTGTATCTGTATCTTGGCAACCAATTCGGGGCGCTGATTTGAGTTCTGCATCGGGGCGCTAAAAAGGCGAGAGCCGGCACTGCCCTGGTCCAAGCAATATCGATAAAGGATCTACGGGGTACAAAAGTTTGGGAAACACTGTTCTACATCTAGTAAAAAAGCTCTAGTTTTCATTTCACTTGGGGAACTACAAAGAAGCATTAATTAAAATTAAATTTATTCTAGCGGGGGTTAAGGAGGGTAAATGTAGGAAGTTACACAAGAGCCAACATTAAACTCCAATCTAAACCGTATTCAAGTGAAACTTTGAGGCTGGTCCAATAAGACTGCAGTTTCAAAGGTAAAAAATAAAATTTCAGCCCTTATTGTTTAACCCCTTTTTGTGATGTGATGGAAATATCTGCGCCACCACCTTGATTTCAAGAAAATTGTGTGCAAAGATTAGTAAGTATTATTGTTATCTGTGATTTGTGGCGAAGTTGCATCACCTCCATGTTTACTGGATAAACTGAGGTCCAGATAAGCAAACAGTGCGTTCAACTAGAAGCAAGCGGAAATTGAATGAGATGTGCGGTAATTAGGCAGTAAATCCATACTGGTTCCGTTTTCGCAGCGTTTGATAGCCTCTGATAGCGTTGGCACAATCGAATTGCTTGCTCGGTCTGGCTGCTGAGGTAGAAGGCCAGGCCGGAGTTGAGAATAATGTGGGGGTCATCTGCATTCATGGCCAGCGCCTGTGTCAGTGCCCGCATCGCATTCACACGATCATCTAATTCCATTAGCGCGCCTAGATGGAGGACAGCAACTCTTCCAGTTGAGCAATACGAATAGATTCGGCCTAATTCAATCAGGATCACACTTACACCCCAGCAGCATAAACGTGTGCGCCAGATCGGGGCGGAGATTGACGGCCGCGCAAATAAAGTTGAAAGCAGAAGCCGCTTGCCCCATGTGCAGGTGAACCAGGCCCAGATTGATCTGCACCTTCCAATTCAGCGGCGCGTGCCACAGCGCTCGCTTCAAACACGTTACCGCCTGTAAAGGAACAGGAAATGACGTGTTTACGACTCCTCGGTGCATCCCATTTACCGCGACGTATTTCTGCTTAGCGTAGAAACACATTCCGATGTTATTCCACAGCGCCACCGAGTTGGGTTGAGTCTGGATCGCAATCTTGTACTTGGCGAGTGCGACGTCGTGTTGCTCATGATTCTAATAGATAATCATATCAGGAGCAACGCAAAGCAAGTTGAGATCAAGAGGGTACTTGCGTAATGCAACCCACTGCGAGAAGAGCCCCGGGATTAGCTGGGTCCAAGGCTAGCGCTGAGCTTAATCGCTCGAAGGCATGCTGGGGCTCACCTAGTTTCAGGTACAGCACCCCTGATGTGGTTAGCATGCTTGGGCTGTCTGAGCACGCACTGAAATCCAAAGGTCAGACCCAACTTGGTCTGCGATTGTAAACCATACTCAACGCCCATGTTGGCAGTGGTCACAGCGGCGTGCAATTCGCCCTCGTTTGATAGGATCTTAACGAGCAAATTGTAGGAGATCTCCTGTTTGCCCAACTGAATCGCTTTCTGAAGATGCTCTTTCGCTTGTCGGTTGTCGTTCAACTGTAGACATGTCTCGCCTGCGAATGGATCGTATTGCCCCTAATTTACGGATGCACCCGACGAACATTTACCTATCTTCTGATGGATCTCCCAATCTTGCTTCCAGCCGACGTTCTCCGCCTGCAGGAAGGCATCCAACGCAAGTCGGTATCGCTTTAATGCGAATCTAATGAGACCGGAGCATCCTATCTTATCTGGCAAGGTTAGTGAGCGTACAGACACTTACAGACACTTTCCAATCTCTTTCAAATTGGCCATGTTGGCCGGATTCAATTTGGCACATAATTGAAACGTTTCCAGCGCGTCCTGCAGCTTTCCTTCCTCTCGAAAAATGATGCCCTGACAAACAATTAGCGGCTCATTGAATAATTAAACGGAAGACCTTTCAATGGTCGCCTGAATTTGCAAAGTTTCTTATTGCCATGTTGAAATCATGTTGTAAGTCTAGCTGGAAACTTGACTTTCAACTCCAATTGGACGATTAAGCTTATTACAGTTTTAAAAAGTATGGTTTCCAAAGTCGTTGTTGACTCACATTATTAAGTAAAGGCGCTTTGGCTTTGCATTTTCTTTGAATATTTTATACTTAATTGATGTAGTAGACCTTGCCTTGATTAATGCAAGAAACCGCTTCCAAGATTGGAGGGAATAAATCTTAGCTATTATTGGGCATAGGCAAATATTTAAACGATAACAAAAAGATGCAAGGAAAAGTTAGAGCTAGAAGCAGATCAATTTGGTTCCAAATGAGCCTATAACCGTGCATATTTCGCCTATTTGCAGGTAAATTAATTTTCCCCGGGTAACAATATGTATAAAAAGAACAAGCACCAATAACAGCGGGGCTTAAGCGGGCTTTCAAAAATCCAATATCCACAAGGTTTCATATAAATTTAAATGAAACTTTTCGGATCATGGTTGGATATAAACCTCCGTTTCGGCGACAATTTGCAACCAAATGCGTAAACGTAGAATTCATTAAATAAACCCCAAAGCTGTATAGTAAGTTCATGTGCTTTGGAAGAAATTTTGACGAATTATGGAAATCACTTTTAATTCGAAAGTAATTAAAAGGGGAAATGCAATGAACGCGCCCCTAGCTTGGTTGAGCGGCAATTTGCAAGTCGAATCAGGTGACCTCACCTTCTTGTACATGGCGAATTCGTTGCTATCATTGCTACGCTTCAGCTCATCAGCAATGAGCGCCTTGCAGGTGGCAATCTCACCCTGAACGTGAAACAAATGAATCAGCCAATTATGCATTTCGATCGGCTTGCTTTCCTCCGCTTTCGTTTCCCGATTCAATGGTCCTAGCATAGGTAATGCGAAATTGCGAACGCCATATACTGCTTCAATACGCACCAGAACTCGTGGTTCCTGGTTGCACCCCGTTTAACATAGGTGAACTCATCGCAGAAGAAGTAAAGAAGAGTAAATGTGTGGTTAACTAATTTCCTCAAAGTTCCGTTCTGTTTGCAGTTGCGTTGCCTGACAACCTGGCAATTGCGAGTACGTGAACGGAATCCTCAAGTCTGTCCACAATTCGAAAGTGGATTACGCCCTCGAAGCAAGCAAAGTAGCTCGAATTGAAAATCAGCAATTGCATCATTTTGCGCACCGCCCTGAAATGCAAATGACATTCGGAAGTGCTGCCAGCGACCCAAATTGATTTCGTCCTCTAATCCAATTGCCCATAAATGGTTTCCCTTCTTGTTGGCCTGACACTTGCCGAACAAACTTGATTTACAGCCGGCTTTCAAGTGACAGCTGCACGTGCAGTCTAATTAGAAGGTAAACAAGGCTGACGATGATGGGGATGAGGAACATACCCTCACCGCGATCTAAACCAGGAAACCTCATCATTGCCCGACAATGCTGTTGCGGGTTTGCCTGTGCCTGGCATCGCTGCTGGCCACCGACCATCGAGTCGCCTCGTGCATAATCCCATTGGACGACCACGTGTGGGATGTGTACGAATGGTACTTTGAAGCAGCCACCTCCGTTGTGGCCAAGGTGCTATCAACCTGCGAATCCGACCGTTTCCTTGACGCGTACCTGGACTCCTTCCTTCGCTTCTTCCATGGTCGAAGTTTGGGCCATACCATCACACTGCTCAAACTGACCACCAGCAAGAAGGGTTGCAGTGACCAACAGGGGGATCTCGAGCAAGCAACCCGCAACTGGAGGAACAACGGAGATGGGCTTAAGAGCAACAGGAGCAAGTTCGACAGAGGTTCCCCAGAAGCGCGTCAGAGATTGAAGACAGCCAGATCGTATTCTGGGGAGCAGGGTAAAGGGTACGTTCTGATCGCGTGGAACCAGAGCGTGCTGCGGGACTTTTTCCGCAAGGACATCATCATCGAGCATAATCGGGCCACGCATCTGATCGTCTACGTGGACCAGCAGGAGGGGTGTACCAGCAACAACAGCAGCAGCAGCGTTCTACCACTGCTTTGGCAGTCGTTCGACGTGCTGAACGCCATCACGCTCTCGCCATGCGGGTGCCACCCGCACACCCTCGCCGGGTATGACCCGTTTACGCATGCGCTCAAGACGGCGGCGGTGGACTCGTTGGGCAGCATCGCCGAGGTGCTGGGCACGCTGCGCACGCTGGCTGCGCGCCCCCTGCGCGTCGCCCTCTTCGAGCGCATCCCTAGCGCGATGCGGCACCTTCCGGCGTCGATGCGCGGCAGCGGCGACTGCTTGCGGTTGCGGCCTCCAGGTGCGGCGCACTGGAGCGGCGTCGACGGCTGCGTGCTGGCGCACCTGGCGCACCAGCTCAACTTCACGGTGGTGCGTCGCGCGTCGTCCGACTACGGGCGTCGCTTCGGCAACGGCACGTTCAGCGGCGCCATCGGCGACGTGGTGCGCGGCGCCGCCGAGCTGGCCGCCAACAGCCGGTTCGTGGACGCGGCGGACGCGGCCGCCGGCGTCGAGTACAGCGCGCCGGTGATGGGCGACGCGCTCTGCTTCGTCGTGCCGCATCCGGCGCGCGTGCCTCGCGCCCTCCTCGTCTTCGGCTGCTTCCGCGCGTCCACGTGGCTGGCGCTCGCTGGCGCCGCCGTCGTCTGCGTGGGCGCGCTGCGCACGGACGCGTTCAGCGCGCTCGCGCTCGCCGTCGGCGCCGCGACGCCGGCGATGCGCGCCACGCGGCCGCGCGCCACGCTCGCCGCCGTCCTGCTGGCGAACGTCGTCGCCGTCGGCGTCTTCCAGGGCACGCTGTACACGTCGCTGAGCAGCGCCACGTACCGGCCGGCGATCGACACGCTGGCGGCGCTGTACGCGTCCGGCCTGCCGATCGCCACCACCGTCGACGTCGTCTTCGACGCGGCGGCGATGCGGCCGCTGGCGGCGCGCCGCATCCACCTCGACGAGCACGTCATCGAGCGCACGGCGGCGCGCCGCGACGTCGTCGCCGTGGAGCGCGCCACCGACGCGCGCTTCCTCATCGAGACGGCGTCCACGCCGCAGCTGCACCTGGTGCGCGAGTGCGCGCTGAGCAACTTCCTCGCGTACGCGCTGCGGCCGCGCTCGCCGCTGAAGCCGCGCGTCAACGAGCTGCTGGGGCGCCTCCTCGCCGCCGGCCTCGTCGACAAGTGGGCGGCGGACGTGCGCACTGGCTTCGTGCTGCGTGCGCGCTACCAGCGAGCTGCTGCTGGCCACCAGCCGCGCCGCCGCCGCGCGCTGCAGCTGGACGACGTGCAGACGTCGTTCTACGTGCTCGCCGCCGGCTGGCTGGCCGCCGCCGTCGTCCTCGTCGCCGAGATCCAGGTGGGCGCGCGTCACGTGTGCTGACGTGCGGCGACGTGATGCGCGTCTGGTACGTGCGCGCCGGCACGCTGCTGCTCAACCTGGTGCTCGGCTACGCCTTCGTCGCGCTCTACGGACGCGTCCGATGGCTGGCGGTGCACTGGAACGCGCTGCTCTTCGGCGCGCTGCTGCTGGCCGTGCGCGCCGCGCATCGCCGCCTCCTGGTGCTCACGCTCACGCTGGGACACTTCCTCTACTCGGCCTGCAGGTTCGTGCTGACGCCGACCACCAACACCACGACCACGACGACGCAGGACGTCGCGGCCACCAGCGCCATGGACCGGCAGCAGGCGACGCGTGCAGACGATGCCGACGTTGACGGCGATTTGCATTTGAACGACTTTTTCCGCCTGCTGGACACCATCTCCAGCACCAATGTCCACTAGGACGACATATCTCCTCTTACTCTTTTCTACGCTTTCGTTCTACAATAAATGACTGTTTTGAGGCGCGGTGCGCACAAGTCGCAGCGTGGAGGGTGCGCAGAGGGTGACAGGTGGACGAGGGCGGTTTGGACGGTTAGTGCGGCGGCGGCAAGCGTCGGGGGCGGCACTGCGGACGCGTGCCAATTACCATTTACATGCTTGCTATAGATTCATTTCCATATTTCTGTATTCTCCCTGGGGAGGTGCGCAAACTTTGATGAAGTGATATGGGACGTATTGGAAACGAGTCAATTCTGAGATAAGAAGGTCCAGGAAGGTGAGCATATTAATTTGATCCTCAAATGTGACTTCTGGTTTCACCAACTTGCTTCTTTTTTGGTAACTTTATCTCTATCCTTTTTGTAGCTTCACTTGAACCTGCGATTGAGCTAGTTTCTTCAGAGACTTGTAGGCAGAATGCAAATAGTTAATTCTCATGTTTGTTCTTGTGGACTTCTGCGAGTTTAATGTTAAATTCAGTATGTTGGTCTAGAGTGGAGGGGGATAGGATTGTAAGTAAACTTGGAAAGTTTAGTCTTGTCAGTTTGAAACGAGTTACAAGTAAATATTGGAAGATGAAGAATTTCCGGCGAACAGAAAGAGAAGAAAGGAACCGAAGGTGAATTTCATACCCATACATTCTGTTATTTTAATGTCTTATATTTATTTGCCCGCAAAATAAACCAGTTAAACCCATATTGTATCCTCTACCAGTCTCTACACGTTTCCTAGGAATAAAAATTGTCCAATTGGGTTGAAAGTGATATGGGACGTATTGGAAACGAGTCAGTTCTGAGATAAGAAGGTCCAGGAAAGTGAGCATATTAATTTGATCCTCAAATGTGACTTCTGGTTTTAACTTGCTGCTTTTTTGTCAACTTCTTCTTTTCTGCGAGTTTAGTGTTAAATTGATACTCAACCTACCTCTTTTCCAATATGTTGGTTTAGAGTGGAGCAGGATAGGATTGTAAGTAAACTTGGAAAGTTTAGACCTGTAAGTTTGAAATGAGTTACAAGTAAACAATAGAAGATGTTGAAACGAATTCACACAAAAACAATCCAGTTAAACCCGCTCTGTAACCTCCACTATTCTCGACACGTTTTCCTAGGAATAAAAAAAGTCCAATTAGGTTGATGGAGAGCCCACGATTCCAATCACGCTCTTATTAGTATAGCATGAGAAATGATAGTCGTAATCAGAACCAAACTAAAACGAATTCCTTCGAAACCCATGACTCAGATTCGCAAGATGGCAATTGGTAGCTGGCTGGTCTTCGTGAACGTGACGCTGGACGCTGCCAACGACACGTACCTGGAGAGCGCCGACCTGGAGGACATGGTGGCCAACATTGACCGCGACTCCGATTGTCGCCTGGCGAGTGATAACAGCTGCACCACAGGATGGATGGCACAGTCGGCGGTCGAATACGGCCGCCATTACCATGTTTACCTTGCCCTGGTCGTCTGCTGCTTCGGCACCGTCGCCAACCTGCTGACCATCGCCGTCCTGACGCGCAAGGACATGGCCAGTGCGCCCATCAATCGCATCCTCACCGCCATCGCCATCGCCGACGTCCTCATTATGCTCGAATACGTGCCCTTCGGCTACTACTACTACATCGAGCTGCCCGGCAAGCTCAACTTTCCCTACTGGGGAGCCGCCTACATGCTCGCCCACATGCACTTCAGCCAGACCATGCACACGGTCTCCATCTGCCTGACGCTCACCTTGGCCATTTGGCGATATTTGGCCATTAGGTAATCGCCATGTGAATCTGAATTGCAGGTGACAACTTCCCCTTGTGGTTGCAGCCTACCGGAACGCAACCATCGCATTTGCTCAGAGAGTAGGTGCACCCTGGGCATCCTGCTGAGCTACATTCTCCCGCTACTCCTCTGTATCCCCACCTACATCACCTTCGAAATCCAATCGTCCATTGTGACTGAGGGCCAGCAGCACTTTGTCCTGCACCATGTCGGTCTAAGTGCTCTGGCCCGCCGCAACAACTACCTGGTCATCAATTTCTGGCTGTATGCCGTCACCATCAAGCTGCTGCCGTGTGTCCTCCTCACCGGCATCAGCTACTGGCTCATTCGCACCCTGCTCGTGGCAAAGTGCCGCAAGAAGGGCCTGCGCGCCTGCAATCCAGCAGCGCTAGCCCAGACAGAGATGGCTGCTGATTGTCCGTCCAAAGTCGATCGTCGCACGGAGCGAACCACGCGACTTCTGGTCGCCGTCGTCCTGCTGTTCCTTATGACCGAATTCCCGCAGGGCATTTTCGGCCTGCTGATTGGCCTGAAGGGCAAGTGCTTTTTCGTCAACTGCTACGACAACTTCGGCGAGATTATAGACTTTCTCGCTCTGCTTAATGGCAGCATCAACTTTATCCTCTACTGCTGGATGAATCACAAGTTTCGCAGCACGTTCGCCTTGATTTTCAAGGCGAAGGTGATTGCTAAGTGGTTCCCACAGGCTAATTCCGACATGTATACGACGTACGTGTAACCATCCCTTATGGGTTTCCTCAAGAGTTAATAGCACGTGGTATTACTGATAATGCGTTGTTGAGCGTCCTTAATGATAGCGCAGTTTTGCAAGCATTGGTAAAAATGCAAAGCATTCGAAATTATCAAAAGTCGCAAAAATAGAAGGGCTGGGATAATAAGGATGATAAGGTAAGCAAACATTGATCATTATATAATCGAAAACCTATTAGATATTAACTAACCAACATGCTATCGGATCCAATTGGAAAAATCTATTTCTTTAAACAAAACAAAAGAATTAATTTGTGGTGCTATTTTGGTGCTTCTTTAGAGGATGCATGTCAATCTTCACATAAACATTGTTTGTATGGAAAATCAACAAGTATCAAGCAAGTATTCTGTTAATCATAAAATGTTAGAAGGGGTTGAACAATAATGAGGAGTGTTAGAACTAATGGAATTGTCATTTGAAAAATAAAATTTAATATTCCAATCCTGTTTGTCGTCCTGTGATTTTGCAAATAAATCCTATACGCAGTGCCGGCTCTAGGATTTTAGCGTCCCAAAGCAGAACAGTAATCGGCGCCCATTAAATAAGACAATTCCAGATAATTTAAAAAATACCTGGTTGGTAAGATACAGATACAGCCAGGTTTTATAGCGCTCCTACATAGAAGCGCCCCGATGCAACCCCATCAATTGCTTCCACCCAGGGCCGGCGCAACGCGGGTGCAGCGCGTGCAGCCGCACCCGGCCCCGCGTTTGCGCGGCCCCACGCTTCACGAAAATTTCCAAATTACGAAAGCCGGCTTTAACCATAATGCTACATATACAAAACGACTAAATGAAATTGAATTGATTTCGAGGCCGGGTGCGGCCCCGCGTTGCGCCGGCCCTGCTAGTGGAGTACCCAGCTTGAATAGCACAGCAGTCTTTTGGTCGGACTCCTCAATGTTAATGTCCTATACGCCAAACAGCCCCGATCGCTTTCGACACTCGATTAGAACATCGATTAGATTGCACATTGTTACTTATTTTTTAATTTAATTGTACCAAATATGTTAATAAATATTTTCTCTTTGCAATATACAGTTATATTGTGTAGCGAGGCCCCGCAAATTTTTTTGAACCCGGCCCCGCAAAACGTTGCGCCGGCCCTGCTTCCACCTAGAGCCGGGCTTGCCTATACGTGTAAATGCCCTTAGCCAAATAAAACAGCGTTAAAGTGAAATAGTAGTTATTTTATTGATTATTCCATGTTACATAATTGATAAACATTGTGGAGCATCATAAAAATATAAAAAAAGACTACTTGTAAGTAAAATAAAATAGAGCCGTAAAGGGCGCATCGTAAAACTAGGTGTTAGTGTATGTGCTTTTCGTTTTTTGAGGTTATGTCGCATCAAGCATCGTGTAAACATAAATAAAAACTAGTGAATTGGATAAAATTGCTCCTTTTTATCTATCAGATAAAAGTGAATAAAGACAATGAGCTTTGACGAATACTTCCGCACTAACAAGGAGTTTCGTGAGCTTGTTTCGGATCCCGCAGCCCTGAAACCGCAGATTGAGTCGTTGCTCAATGACATTATTGACGAAATTACTCTCGGCGTAATTTTCGAAGTGCATCGCACCTACAAGATTAAAGGTATCGATCAGATTCGCGAGGAATACAACGCCGAAAAGAGCCAACTGTCTGCTGCCGAAGGCAACTTCCCGTCCACCAGCACGGAAATCTACGGCAACGATCGCCTCAAGGAGGTCATCACCTGCAATTGCCCTAGCTGTGATAAGCGCATGGGTGCCTCTAGGTAATCTCACGCCTAATGAAAATTCCGTCCTGTAGCTTGCTTCTGATTCAGATTAGGTCTGCACCTGGAAACGTGCATGGGCGGCGGCGAACGTCGCATGTCCTCCAGGATCGCTCAGAGCAAGACTGGATCTTACATCAACGACAGTTTGGACGACGGTGTGGATGATCTGGGCAACTCGAACGGCGACGATGACTGCGAAAGGAAGAAGAGGCGAAATACGAAGCGTCGCAACAACGGCAAAAAGAGGCGAAGTAGTTGACATTAACTCGTAACATCTAGATCTGCATTACTGATGCGATTGCCTGCTATAGATACGCCAAAGAAAAACGTCACTCAAGAAATGGATACCGGTAATATAGACGTGGAAGGCGACGAAGATGGAGATTTGTTACTCATGCAAGACAACTCGAATCAGTCGTCTCCGGCTGAATCCGTATCGAGTACAAATAGTTCAGTCAAGAAGAAGGCGAAGAGTAGACGCAGCAAGTTCGAGTTTTAGTTTCTCTTCATCTGTAATTCAAGCAAGGTAAATTCATTGTTTTTGTTTATTCATTGAGATGGTAATAAATATTGCCTATTTGTAACTTAGAAATATCATACAAATTAGCTGTACGGCATTACAGAATTCGCAAATATGTACACATCGCATTGTTCCCATTGGTCTTCCAATATTGCACATTTGGTCCTTTCAAAGATCTGAAATTGCATAATTTTAATATTTTAGTCCAGTCAATTCAGATTACCTATCTAACTAACACCAGAAATGATATTTATTTGAATAATAACATGCTGCCCAGGTATGATTCGAAATTTGAAATACAAAACTACAAATTAGAAGCAAATATAAGAGGACCAGAACTAGAAATGGAAAATATAGGAGCTTAGCGACATCTAGCATTGCATTTACGAACCCTCGTAACATACTAGTTGAAGGAGTCATATTTTTTGTCCCAAATTTTTCCAATCCAATCAAAGTTATGTGCGTAAGGTTGCGCACTTCTACGGCATATAAAAAGAAGTTACCGAATGAGTAATTTTATGCACACAACTTTGATTGGATCGGAAAAATTTTAGATACAAAACATGCAAGATTTGAAATTTCAGAGAAATTTTGAAAAATATCGAAACGATGGCAACATTGCAGTTGACATTTGACAGAAATAATTTCTAACGTTGTTCAGTTGCTCTTGCATGCAATTTATTCCGAATTAATCGCTAAATAGAACGATTCAAGTGCAAGAAACTAATTAAACTAATTGTTCAGCGAAAGAATAAGTAATGTTAATCCACGGACCACTTGGAATTGCAGTATTTCAGCATTTATTGCATGAACAAATTATTGAAGGTTAGCTTATTTGATTCATGCACGCAATAAACAAAATCAAAAGTACAAAAACGCTAAATGATCAAAATTAAATACGGAATCTAGTGTTTGGCAGGCATAGAATTACACTGGACAATCTTACTTGAAGGACCGACCCAACTTTGGTAAGTTATGCTCACATACCCATAGTTTCCTGTTGAATCTCAACCTTATACGTGGGATTATCATATGCGGACTGGCTGACCCTGGTTGGGGGCGTGATGCATGCTTTATTCTGGCCATGTCGTCGCACCAGAATCAAGAGCAGCACAATGGTGCTCAGAATGGCAATCGCCGCAAGAATCGCCACAATGACTAGTGGACCATAGTAATCGGCCTTATCGGGGGCGAGGCTGCCCGACAGCTTGTCTGAAACCAAAGTACAATCAAGCAGCATCCCAAACACATTCGTTAGCCATACCGTGCTTGGATGTGGCACTCAGGTTCGGCGGCGACCGTGGCTTGGTGATGAAATCCTGCACATTGCTGGTCTTAATCTTGCCGTTGGTGAGGTAGACCTCCAGCCACAGGCGATACCTGGTTCCCGGCTTCAGGTCAACAATGGTCGTCTTGGGCGGCGAGTCGCGCTTCGCCACCTTGAACGTGCTCGAGTCGCCCTTGCCCGAGTCGCTCTGGTAGATCGCGCGGAAGATGTTGACGTACTTGTCCTCCGGGTAGGGCACGCCCGCCCATCCGATCTCCACGCTCGTAGCCTTGATGCCAGCGATCTCCAGCGTGACGTTGAAGCCGTAGGTGTCCACCTCGCTGCCGGTGGTGAAGTGCAGCATGTGGGCAGCGTGCAGCTCAGTGTGTTGCCCAGCAAACGGGATGAAGAAGATGCCGACCTCGTACTTGGCGTTCGCCTTCAGGTTCTCCAGCGTGTAGTTGGTGACGGCGCGGTGGATCAGCGGCGTGGCGGCGTAGATCTTGCCCTCCACCTCCTTGTAGCGCAGCTGGACGCCGTCGATGAACTGCAGCTCGTACTCGGCGAACTTGCGCCACGCTACGCTCGCCCACGTGGCGTTCACCTCTGTGATCAACAGCTCCGGCTCAATGGGAATCATCTTCGGCGAGCTGCTGCTGCTGCTGCTGCTGCCAGTCGCCGCCTTCATCGTCCGTATCTTGTAGATGCGACTCGATGGCGCGTTGCGCAAGTCGCGCAATGCTATAGCGATCTTGATCTTGTACTCGGTGTCGGCGCGAAGGTCCACCAGGTCGAATTCCAGGTGTGGCGTTGCGATCAAGTCATTGGGAGGTGCAAACACTTGCAATTCCCATGAATCCGGATCGGCGTCACTAGATGCGACCACTTGTAAGTCCCTACCAGGGTGATTTGCAACCTTCGACTTACTCGCGATTAGTGTAGCGAACCTCCACTTGGCCGTGCAGACCGACGATCACGGATGGAACCGTGAAGGCCAGGTGGATGGTGTGCGCATCAATGGCTTGCAGGACGTGCACGTTCACGTCGTTAGAAGGCGTCTGGTAGCTGGGATTGTTCGGGAAGGCGCCTGAATGTGCGGATGGTAAACCTGCGAATCCATTCACCGGGTAAGTGTCCAGCCGTCTTAGAACGGGTGGACAATGAACCGACCTGGCGGCATTTGTTGTGGACGTCCGTTCGTTGGGGCGTTTTGCAGGTGCGGAGGAGCTGGCAGGAACACCTGGCCGGGATGCGAAGGATTGCTGTGGTAGGAGGGCGGCAGTAGGTTATTTTGTCCGTTCTTGTGAATCTCGTGCAGGATCTGCTCGAAATTGAAGCCTGGCGGCGCGCCGCCGTTGTTGATGCCATGATAGGGCCGCTGGGGAACGTTGTGAATTTCCAGCACGGAGCCGGGAGGGTAATCGGCAATCTCAGGATGCTGGTTGATGATGTGCAGGATGTCCTGGGGGTCGCCCTTGCCGTGAATGTGAACGGGAGCCACCAGTGGAGGGTGCAGGTGCTCGTTGGGAATGTAGTTCTCATTGGGGTCGCTTCTGGGCGGCGGTGTGACAAAGTTGGGCTGCTTGGGTCTACTCTTGGCGGGCTTGGACGGCTTGGGCTTGTACGATGGGTTGAATGGCCCGGCGTACGTGTCGTCGGCCTCGTTCTCCGACTGCGCCGTGCCAGGTTTGCCCACGCCAGCCTGCCCCGTGCCTTTGGCCGTCTCCGGCTTCAGGGGCGGCCTCGGCGTGCTGCTCCCGTAATGATTCTCGTCTGGCGCAATGATCGGTGACGTGTTCTCGTATATGGTCAGCGGACCTAGCGTCCTCGACGGGGCTTTCGTCGGGCGGAAGGGGAAGGGCAGAGGAAGTGCGTCTGCAGTCGTGTTACCGGTACCCGGCTTCAGTTCGTCCGAGTGGATTGATTGCGAACCTACAATATTCGGGCAAGGGATGTTAACGATCAGATCGCACTCCAATGAGTTAGGGAAGAAGCCGAAACCCGGATTAGTCAAGAGACATGTCCACAACAAACCACTAGACCAGCGGTTCCCAATGGCATTTCGTCAAAGAGGGGCATTTGGGAAGCGCCGTACTAGACCGACCAGCAGAAGTAGAAAATGGCTGCATATGGTAGGATCGAGCTGTACTCACTGTTGTCTTCCGGGTCTTTGCACCTCCATATCTTGCAGCAGTCGTCATCGGGCAAGGGTTGCAAACGTGCGTAATGCGGCTCACAGCCAATACCCGGTGGCGGCTTTTCGTGGACGAGCGGACACACGTTCTGGCATTCGACCTTTCCGGTTTCGCAGTAGCAGCGCTGCTCGCATCCGGTGACATTCGCCGGAATCGGCTGCCAGTTGGCGTAGCGCACGCCCTCGTGGACGCAGGATCCGTTGTCGATGCAGCGCAGCTTCTCCGGGCAGCATTGCGGTGGTGTGGGCGTGAAGTTGGCCGGAATGGTCTCCCACTGGACGCAGTTCGGGTCCAGGACGTCCGTGCCGAAGTACGTGGGGCACTCCAGCTTGGCGCACCGGACGCCCCCCTCCTTGCAGACGCAGAACGCGTCGCACGCGTCGTTGAACTCTTCGCCGAGCTGGTACTTCCGGTTCTTGTGCGTGCATCCGCCCGCATCCTCGCCATTATTGAGCACCTCGATGTAGTCGTCCGTGTTCTCGATCCTCGCGTACTTGTAGTGCGAGTCGATGTTGGTCAGGAAGCCGCCAGCCAGGGGCGCGAACGTGGTCCACACGTCCTTGTCGGGGCTCAGCTCGATCAGCAGCATGCTCTGGTTCGGCTCCAGCTTCGAATCGAACTCGAACTTGATGCTGCTTGCGTTCACGTACTTGGCCGACTGCAGCCGGGTGTCCTTAAGGGTCACGTCGCAGATCACCGTCTTGCAGCAGGGGTCGTTCTTGTCGGGGATCTCGAGGCACTTGTCGGAGGTCTTCGAGGTTGGCGTGCATCTGAAGGCATTTCAGTACAGATAAGGCAATCGGAGTCAATACGAGGACAGACCTTGGTTTGCAGTTCAGTTTCCCCTCGGCCTCACATGTGCACACTTCCGTGCATCCTTCCTGGATCACGTCTCCACGGTTGTACGACTTGTTTCGGTAATGGCACAGCTCCAACGGTTCCGTTTCTACGAAAGGCGGAAAGAAAAGTGATGACGTTCCTTCATTTAACCACAGGGGCACATCAATAGTCTCCTTTCTCCTCTCCTTTTTCCGTCTCCTTATCAAGTTTTCATTTATATACGTATACGTGACGATTTCGCGGGTTCCCTTTGCGCAGACTGAAGAAGTGAGACCACATCTTTGCGTTTGCGGCTGAAAATTTCGGTATTCGCGGTTCGAATCAGTAATACTCAAAAATTTCGGTGTTGCGGGAGGATGTGCGATATTTCAGTACGGGGAATACCCTGAAATGATAGATTTCCTGTTTCTCTTTATGGCCCATCAAACTCTTTCATGTTGCCCTTCTGTTTCAGGGTATTGTGGGGAATACCCCAAAATACAATTCACTATTACTGTGTTATAAGGCAGTGGTCGGCAAACTCGTCATCCAAAAGAGCCAAATTTAAGCAAACACAATAATAAAGTATATTCAAAGAACCATGATTTTCCGAGACTCGACTGTGGCTATAAAATCCCAAGAAAACATCGCGACTGACTATCCATACTATTGTTGCTTTCTTAGCATGCCATGTAATGAGCCCTCATAAAATATTTTTTGGAAGAGCCACAGCCATAGGCCCAAAGAGCCGCCATTTCCGACCACTGTTATAAGGTTTCCTTGGAAAATATTTGCATAGAATCAAATCTTAGGTAAATTAGACTTCATATTCGCGGATAATTTGGATGGAAATTGGAATCTATGGAAATTCTAATCTATGACGCACATTTTTTAAAGAAAACAAGATGTCAAATTGCGTTCAGGACAAATAATTCACTCAATAAACACATCAACAATAGTAAAGATATATCAGATAAAAAA
>JAOEHK010064945.1:0-14852 GCA_025447835.1 Labidoglobus nevermanni | reverse complement strand
TTGGAATGGTGATTGTAAAGTTTCTGTAATTTAATTTTAATATTTTTTTTTTAAAGAATTGAGTAAAAATGGGGTTGACCGAGGACGAGAGTAGAAATGAGACGATTTGGAGCGTTCCTCTTGAGCTAATGGGATTTGCATCAATTACTGGAGGACTTGAGGCAGATGGGTGCGTAAATAATTGTCCATTTTCCGTCTAGGTACGTATAACTTACTTAATAGAGTCAGAGCCGGCTCTGATCAATTCTCACTGGAATGGTGATTGAAAAGTTTCTGTAATTTGATTTTAATATTTTCTTTTTAAGGTATTGAGTGAAAATGGGGTATGGTTCAATTGGCAGAGGACGACAGTAGAAATTGGACGATTTGGAGCGTTCCTCTTGAGCTAATGGGATTTGCATCAATTACTGGAGGAGGACTTGAGGCAGACGGGTGCGTAAATAATTGTCAATTTTTGCGTCTAGATTCGTATCTGTGACTGAATCGCGATCGCGCACGCACCGATTGAAATACGAGTACTTGTTGCGAGAAGAAGGCAGGTAGAGTGGTGAAAATACGTAGATAGCGGGTCGCGATCGCGACCAAGTCAATACGAGAGCGTATCTGAGGCACTCGAAGCAAGAGATTCTTTTCGCGAGGGCATTCGCAATTGGAGTTGAGTTGGAAAGTGGGCAGCGATGGGATCGAAGAAGGGGATTGCGCCCGCGTTTGCGTAACTCTTGCGATCCTACTCCAGTTTCCCGTGTCGAGCATTGATATCCAAGTCGGGCGAAACCCGGCGCGCACAAAAGCGGTGGACAATTGGCGCAAATATGAATTTCATCTCCGGCATCACGCCTCATTAGGCGGCAAATTATCGGATTAGCAAACTGTAACCGAGACCTGACACCAGCGCGCATTGTGCACGCCGAACCCGGACGAGCTGCGCCAAACTTGCCATTCCACATGAGTCCATTGTGGCGCTAATCGAAAGCACAATAATATTAATATCTGGCCGGCATCGCCCCAAGCGCAGACGCGACCATTATTTGGATGTTGGCACGGCTGTCAAGTAGGGCAATAGGCATCAAGTATCAAATAACGTCTACCTACCCTGTAATCGAATGCGGCGCGATGCAGTTGGATACAATACATCCAAGTGTTTGCGCGTCCCTCGCTCGTCGGTTAGTTGTGCGTTGGTTTCACTTTGAATTTCGCGCCAAGGCAACGCAAACATTTGCGCTAGCCGCAGGGGGCTCGCAACCGTCCGGGCCAATTATGCAGTCATTAGATCTCGCTGCGCCGGTAATGCAATCTCGATATCAGCGTAATTGTGTATCACTCACCCCAAATCGGGGCGCTGTCGGCGGGCCAGCCGCCCCAATTGACATGATTTAAATCACAATCACATTGCGCTTAATAAGGGGTGGGCCGAGCGCGGCGTATTAATAATGGCGAATAAAACGTGTTTCGGACGCGCCGCACGACCCCCTCGTATCTGTTTCTGTTTTTTATCTGCGCGCCATGCGATAGGGTTGGCCCACGTGGTGTGTTTTTTATTGCCCACTCGCAAGACGCCGCTCGCCGTCTTGCGGGGCGCAGAAAAAGGGTGCGCAATTTTTATCTCCAGTTTTATGGCTCTCTGCGCAATTTGCATGCCAATGTCGCGCGTTTTGCAACTCTCGCGGCGCCCTCTGCGAAGGTGGTGCCCTTCCAGCCGCAGTCGGGCGCGTTTAATTGTTTTATCAATCGCCGTCTGACGGCGGGTGGATAATTTATGCTCTCAGCCGCACGGCGCTCGGGGCGGCAATGCGTTCCGAAAACTTCACACTTATTTCATCCGTATCGGTTATTATATTGTGAACTTGATTGTCTTCGAATTTCGGCGAAAGTTTCTCGCGCTCGGGCGGCAAACTTTCGCGATTTTCGCATCATTAATTTTTCCACCTCCCACTTTGGCGGCGCGAATAATTCCGAGGGTGGCTGAAATACTGCGCATGGGGTGCGAGGTGGAGGTGGCGCATAAGAAGCCGATTAATTCTGATGTGAACGATGATGCGGAGACATGATCGAAGAAGAAGAAGAGAGAAGTTTGTTCCGCCACTTTTTCGACTTCGATGTCGACGCGGGCGAATTTAATTATGACGCCGCCGCCCCCGAGCGCGCTCAATGGGAATGCTAATAGTATTTCAATTAAGTTTCACACGCTGACAGGCAGCGCGTCGGCGGCTCGCATTTCTTCTTCTTCGGATGCTGCGCGTATTGATTTCCTGCGCTGGGGGCGGACGGCGCGCATCCGAGATGCGAGCACGCGGTGGCGACGCGATTGCGGCCCGATTATAAAATTCAGCAATGTTGTAATCGAATTGAAATGTCATTTACACATTGACATTAGCGACAAGCGCGGTCTGGATGGTTGGGGGCGGCGGGGGTGAAGGCGGCGAGACGCGTGGCGTGGATTACAGCGCCAGCTGGCGGCTGTCGCGGTGGCCGCCGAGTGTGAACAATTAGCCGCCGGCTTTGCATCTACAATTGCGCTCGATTGCGGCCTCCGTCTGGAGAGGACACATCAATAAGCCTCTTATTGCCAGGACGCAATCGACGACGACGCGCCCCAAAGCTACCGAAAGGATCGGAGGTGAAATTGTCGAAGACGATATAGAAACTATAGTTTCATTCATTTTTTAGTGAAGCTATCTCACTTTCCATCAAATTCTAGTTTTGTTCCTTTAAAAACGGAGAACTTGCCATCGACCTCATCGTTATGGCAAATGAAAACTCTTCTTCTTCTCTTTAGCTTTGACAATTGGATGCAGATTGCTGCTCTTCAAGGCTGCAATTTGTATTTGTCAACAACAGTTTTAATTGTACTTCTTGTATTCCCTTAAAAATGGTGAATATTCCATTGATAGGAGGATTGATCATTAATTTCTTAGCGAGGCTATCCCACTTGCCAATAAGTTTTTCAGTATTGTTACCTCTACTCCTTTGAAATTGATTGCTTCCTCTTTGAAATGTGACTAGGGTCAGTTTTGCTGTTCTTAACGGCATTAAGAGTTATGAACTTGCCATTGATTTCTTCATTATGCTAAATTGAAATTCTTCCTGGAAAATTGATAAATTTGTTGCTAGATATAACATGCTTATTAGTTTTCAAGTTGCAATTCGAATTTGTCAACAAAAATTCTGGTTTTGTTCCTTTTATTCCCTTAAAATCGGAGAACTTGCTATCGACCTCATCATCATGGCTTCTTCTTCTCTCCAGTTTTGAATTTTTCAACATCATTGTTGATTAGTCGGTAGAATTGGTAATTAGTTGCAGATTGGAGCCGGCCAATCTTTTGTTGGTTCTTCAAGACTGCAATTCGTATTTGTCAACTACACTTTTAATTGTATTCCTTCTATTCCCTTAAAATGGTGAATATTCCATTGAAAAATGAGAATTTCAGTAATTCCTTAGTCAAGCTATCCCACTTTCCAACAAATTTTCTTCCTCTTTAAAATTTAACGGGTTGCTCGTTGCATTCATTGATAATTAAAACAGGCCAGTTTTGCTGTCCTTAAGAAGCATGAACTTGCCATTGATCTCTTGATTATGCCAAATTGAGACCCTTCCTGGAAACTTGATAAATTTGTTGCTAGATATAACAATTGATTAACATTCTTATTAGTTTGCAAGTTGCTAGTTTTGTTTCCTAAAAACGGGGAACTTGCCATCAATCTCATCATTATGGCAAATGAAAACATTTTTTTTCTCTTTAACTTCAAATTTGTCAACATCATTGTTGATTAGTCACTAGAATTGATAATTAGTTGCAGATTAAAGCCGGTAAGTCTTTTGTTGGTTCTTCAAGTCTGCAATTCGTATTTGTCAACAACAGTTTTAATCCTACTTCTTCTATTCCTTTAAAAATTGTGAACTTCCATTAATCACTCTCTCTTTGAAATAGTTTTTAACTGGTTTCTTTTTGCATTTGTGTTCAACTTCGTTATAGCTTTGTTACTAGCAATAGCAATTCACTGCTAATTGACGTCTTAACGTCCCTGAGAACTACGAACTTCCCATTGATATCTTCATTATGCCAAATGGAAACTTTTCCTGGAAACTTGATAAATCTGTTGCTAGATATAGCAATTGATTAACATTCCTATTAGTTTTCAAGTTACCATTCGAATTTGTCAACAAAAATTCTGGTTTTGTTCCTTTTATCCCTTAAAAACTGAGAACTTATCATCGACCACATCATCGTAGCAAATAGAAATTCTTTTTCTCTTTAGCTTCAAATTTATCAACATCTTTGTTGATTGGTTGTTTATTGAAGCCTGTCAGTCTTTTGTTGATTCTTCAAGGTTGCAATTCGTATAACATTCAATAACAGTTTTAATTTTACTTCTTCTATTTCTTTAAAAACGGTGAATGATCTCTTCATTATGGTAAATGGAAACTCTTCTTTTCTCTATCTTCGAATTTGTCAACTTTTTCGTGTTTCTGTAGTCGGTAGAAATAACATTTAATTCCTGATTGAAACCGACCTGATTGCATTTCAAATTTGCCATCAAAATGTCACTTCTATGACTGTTCTGTCCTGAATAAGCCATCAGCTTTCCATTGATCTCTTCATCGCGGCGCATCTTTGGCAGTCCACAGTTGAAACATGGGCAAGAACATCTGCATCGGCGATAAAGTACGTTTTCAGCTCGAACGGTTAATTATCGGTCACACCCTTCTGACGCGCCCCCTGGCTGAAAATTAAACTCGACAACAGCGCGAAGCCGTCACCAGCAGTCCAGGGGGATAATTGTCAGTTTCATTGACTGCGATTTCAAAAGACATTAGTAAACGCTGGCTGTCTCTTTCCGATCCGCCACATTGCGAGTGGACAATAGCGGCCGGAAAGAGGAGACCAGACGCTGGCTATGATGATAAACAAAATGTTGATGCAATCAGTCCAGTCTTCTTTGTTCCTCGTTGCGACGATTTGATCAGCGATGTCTTCGCCCCTGCGTCTGTGTGAATTGAATTCAATTAGGGCAGCATTAGATGCGCGGCTCTGCAGCCAGACCGCGGTCGGCATTGTGTAAACATATCAGCACACCCCCGGCGATCGCGAACAGATAACGGGCCGACCGGCACGCCGCCGATATTGGTTACCAAAATAACAATACATGGTCCTAGGCGGCGAGGCGAAGAGGGCACGAGTCACGACATGCACTTAACTGTCACCAGCAGACGCCGCCATCGCCGCCCTCGCCACCGCCGCCGACAGCCGGCCAAGTTTACGACCGCCCGCCAATACATCCCATGCGATGCGCATTCATCCCTTTCGCCAGACGGGGGGTGGCGGAGATAAGGCAAGGCAATTGATCGCCGATCTGCTTGCTCATGGTCATTCGATACTTCCACTTTGCCAATGTTGCGACTAGGCGCAAGATCTTCGCGAAGAAAGTGCGTAATTTGAGCTCAGAATACGACCATCCCTTCGTATTCGCGGGCGAGGCATTTCTACAATTTACCGTGAATATCAAATCAAGTAAGGGTTAAAGGAGGTGCTCGGTGCAGGATGTAAAAAAGATGCACCAAAAACAGCTAAAATCTTCATTCAAACCAAGGGCTTTAGTCTGTACTCATAGGGGAATTATTTTCATATTGGTCATCACTCCATAAACTTTCCATTTCATTCTTCACTATGCTCTGTCTTTTGAAGACGATAGATTTCTTTAATTTTAAGCATATTCTAATTGTTCACAATTGAACTTATTCTAGATCTGTTTACATCCTAAAAATGTGTTTCATCCGTCTTTGCAAATGTTTTTCAATTCCATTTCCGGCTCACTTGCAATTCTTCCAATAATATCGATCTGGTCCGCGAATGCAAGGGAAGCCGCGAATAGGGAGCGTTGCCTGTACTGTCATTGGATGTCGATTCTGGCTTCACACTGCAATCGGAGCTGAATTTGCGCGGCAATGCGTTAAATTTCAAATACACCGCTGTGGCTGGGGTGGGCGCCGCCGCCGACACTCAATTCTGTTAAATAATAATTGCAAAACGTGCGCGTGCATGCGGGATGCGCGCGGGACGATGCGGAAATTGGAAATGTGTAAAGTGGCAGTGCAATCTAAATGCATGAGCTGTTTTATCGCCGCCATCATTGCCGGCGTGATTTTTATTAATTCCCCGCAATTGCTAACTATTTTCAAAGCCGATGCAATAGGAGGAGATCGATATGCGGCAGGATGGTGGGTGATCAACACACCGGCATTCCTCTCGAATGGCTCATATCTTTAATTAACAACTAATGGTAGATATATACATCGGCTCGCAACCCATGCGAGGGGAGGAAGGGCACAAAGCGCAGGGAGACGGCAAGTCACATCAATTAGCTGGACAATGTGGCTATGGGCATCATTAGGGCGAGGTGGGGTGCAATTATGTACATATGAGCGCGAATCAATGCAATCGATCGGCGGCGCCTTGATGGGGCAGGAGTACGCCGAGTGCGCCCACTTGCAGCCTCCATCCGGAGCGGAATATAATTCACAGACGCACAATAGCCGGCGAATGCACGCGCCCGCCTGTTGTTTGCCGTTTCCCCTTTTCCGCAGCGGCGAACAGTTTCGAGTGGGCGTCGGGACGCCGCAGCCGCCGCCGCATGATTCACATGAATGCGACCGCTCGCCAATTACCAGGGGGCTGGTAATCTACTCGGAGTAGGACGTCTTGTCCGAGCCGGTGTTGGACGCCGGCGAGCTGGCGGCCGTCTTGTCGGCGGCGGCGAAGACGTCGTGCGCGAACTGCTGCGGCGGCGGGCGGATGACGGTGGCGAGGTACCCGGTGCCGGCGTAGGGCGCGCTGAGGAAGCGGCGCGGCGGCGAGAAGGCGCGGTGGAAGTGCGCCGGCGGGCCGAGCGGCAGGAAGGCGGTTGCTGCTGCCGACGGCGGCGGCGGCGGCGGCGGCTGCGGCGGCAGGCAGTGCGGCTGCTGCCCGTCGTCGTCGTAGCCGCCGGCGAGCATCGCCTCCATGGCGTGCAGCACGTCGCCCTTGCAGCGCTGCAGGATGGCCTCGACGTCGGCGCGCCGCCGGCTGGGGAACACCCTCAGCAGCACGTCGACGGCGCTGCGCTGCTGGTGGGCGGCGGGGAACTGCTGCTGCTGCCCGAAGTGCGGCGCGAAGCCGGGGTGCGCTGCAAACGGCACGAACGCGGTGTGCGGGTGCTGCGGGTGGTACACGTGCATGCCAGGGGCGGCTGCGGCGGCGGCGGTGAACGCGGCCGGGCTGTGGGGACTGTCCTTCTTGATCGAGAGGTTCTGCGGCGCCTCCGTCTCGGATGTGTCCTCTTCGTCGTCTTCCACGTCCAGGTCGCGCTCTGAGCTGGGGCGCCGGTGGGCGGCTGCCTCTGACGGCGCCGGCGCCGCCGGTGGCGATGGTGAGTGCTGCGCAGGGTGCTGCAGGTGGTGGTGCTGGCTGTCGGAATCCGAATCCGACTCCTCGTCCAGCTTGCGGCGTTTAGGCACTGATAAACAAACACTTATTGTCAGGGTGTGGATGTTCCTCAAGCCCCACTAGAGACCAGAAGAATCTTGGGATCTAGACTGGGCTATTCGCTGCCCAACTGAGCATTATGGTCTAAAATCGCGTGTAGTAAGAAGATAGACGTAGTTGGAGCACGAAAGATTGGGAAAAAGTAAGTTGGAGAAGAAGAGGAGAGAACGAAGGTGACGAGAATGACGGGGATAGCATTGCAATGAAGGGAAATTAAGTATCTCGTTCGAGCTTTCCAATTCGCTGCGCATAGTAGGTAGGGCTTCTGGAAAACGTGTCGCATACAATTTCCATTCAGATTGTACACCTCCTTTGCGCTTTGGACGTGCGTGAGTGAGCGGTTATTTATTTGCCGAGCTTTATTGACTTGGCAATTAGTTTTTCAAACGAGGCGCACTTTCAAGAATCAACACTACAACAATGGTTCTGGTGTTGACTTAATTTAGTGTTTCACGCGCCTCCTCTGCAACAGTATTGGAAACACTGTCCAAATTGGCGACCTGGAGCATTACGCTCTTCTGTTTCAACAATTTAATGGTTTTTAGTTCCTGCAATAACAGGACCATTCGGTAAATTGCCACATGCAAGGTGTTCTGACGTTCAACCCATGTTTAGCAACTTATCCAAATTGGTCCGGGCTCTATACATTTGGCCGACTGTTTGTTCTGGGCATTCCTTAGAATGGTCAGCAAACACGCCATCCGTCGTTGGTCGCCCAACCGTCTGCTCCGTCTCACCTCGTGTTTGACTTACTAAACGTGTGGCAACATTCAGCGCCTGGAAGTGCTTACAAGCCATGGGGAATCGGCAAACGAAGAGGCAAGCAGCAAGAGGCTGGAGTAGACGCGATTCGAGGACGCGGTTTCCCTTCGCGCACCCCAACGCAATTAGCGAATGAAAAGTGACGAAATGAACTAATTGCAGATTGGCCGAGGGATGCTGCAACTGCTCGTCGAGTGCTGGTCAGTCCCATACATCAAAGGGCAACTGCCCACATCGAGATTAGCGCTGCGGCTAATGAGTCCTAGTGATTCCACGCGCAAATTGCGTGTAATCGAAGGGTCGCATTGCAAGAGCACTTGGCGGCCCCGCAAGACTCATTAGGAAGGGCGCGCAGACAATGGCAGCGATTGAGCGCGATGCGCAACAGGATGGACTTACGGCTGGGGCTGGTGGTGGGCAACGGCGTGGCCGGCTGAGCGGGCCCGTTGGCGGCGGCGGCGTCGGGTGGCGGCGTAGCGGGCGCGGCGGCCGCCGGCGCCGGGAAGAGCAGCCCCAGCTCGCGCGCCTCGTTCTCCTCCTGGGCCTGCTGGCGGCGGAGCGCGACCTGGGCGGCCATGACGCGCTGCCGCTCGGCGATGAGCGTGCACTTGGCGCACGCACAGTCGCGCCACCGGCAGTAGCGCTTGTGCCCCTTGAGCGCGCTCACCACGCCGTGGTTGCGGCAGCGGGCGCACTTGGGGGTGCGCTGGTAGCGCTCGGACGCGCGCAGGAAGAACGCCGGCGGGATGGCGCCCAGCACCGGATGCTGCGACATCAGGGCGGACATGTCGACGCCGCTGCCCGGCAGACTCATCTCGCACCGCTCACCTCGTCGGCGATGCTCGTGGCGGCAGCGGCCGGTCGCAACTAAGCGATAATAATGTAGCCGAAGCCGGCGCTGGTGCAGCAGTCGCAGCCGCCGCCGCCGCCCGGGGTGGCCGACGTGGCGGACGTGGCGGCAGGGGTGCGCGCCGGTCGCGCGCGACGCAGCGGAAGGGGATGCAATGTTGGCGGCGGCGGTGGCGGCGGCGGCTGCGCTCGCAACTGTATGTGGCGCGTTCGACGCGCTCGTAACATTAATGTTGCGCCCAATCGCAACCGCGCCGCCCTAGCCACCCCAGGCCGACGACGTGGCCACACCCTCTGCCATTGCAGCCCCCGGATCGCGGCGGTGCCGCTGGTGAACCCGCTCCGGATGGCCAACCATCGTTCCATCTTCCTATTGCGGCCAAGACCGCATCTGCAATCGATGCACCCTTCAAGGTAGAGCGCAGTCCCTCGCTATCAGCCAACGGGCAGAAGCACAAGAAGATGGGAGGCGCAGGGAGGAAAATTGCAATTATTCAGCGTGAATGCGAAGAAGTCGAGGCAGGCGAGGAATGCGACACAAACCGCGGGCGGAGGACAAGCGCAGGCCAGCGGCGTAATTAAATCGACGACGTCGCGATGGTGGCGTGGGGCGGCAGACAAAAGATGGGCCACGCACAAAAGATGGCAGCCGCGACGTTGCGATAGAGGTAAGAAGCAGGCCGGATGCTGATCTGGATGCGCGATCTGCCGCCCCGACGACTTTAATCAGTCGCGACGCATGCCGCAGCAATGCGACGTGTGATTAGATGAGCGAACACGTTCCCAGCCACCCTCGGCATTCCAGGCGTCGCCGCCCCCGCCGTCACCGCCGATATGAACTGTATAAGTAATAAATAACATGCGAATAAGTACAGTGGATAAAATTGAGGCGCATTCTTGGGCGCTGCTGCCGCTGCTGGTGGCGAGGGGGATGAGTGCGAATGAAAAGGCGAAGCAAGTTCGTAAGAATTTAATTAAATTAGTATTAGCCTATTGTGTCCTTGCGCGCGCGCCCCCTCCGAGCCCCGCGCCCCGCTGGGCTCGGGCGTGCGCGCGTCCTCGATGGCCGAGGAGCGATCGAATTGAGCGATACAATGTGATTAGCTACGTGTCGGATTGCAGCGCGGTTTTCACCCTGCGACGCAATCAATCGGTCCGTGGGAGCAGGGCGGCGGGGGCCCGATACACGTTCGCAGCATTAATAACTTTGAACAAACGGCATTGTCCCAAGTACATACTTCATGCCATTCGACTCTACCACTATTAAATTCAGTTGAATATCTATTCAATTCGCAGTTGGAGCGCGCACCCCGCCGTCCCACCCAGCCCATTATTATGGCAAAGACAAAACAGTGAATAGTGGCTGAATGTGCGCCGCCGCCGCCGCCACCGCCGCCACCCTCCGACGCAATGCAGCTTTCAACATTTTCAACTGGCAACCATCCTCCGCACCATATTCCAACCACCATTCGCATCCCCATTGGATGAAACATTTCCGCCAAGAAGACTGCTCGTGCTATTACGATTTGTAGACAAAAGTTGTTGAATTGTTGTTGTTGAGAGATGCAGATGAGATGAGCCAGGACGCAAATTGCAAATTGTGTAAATCATGTCGTCCACATTTGCAGAGAAGTGCCTGGTTATTGTATTGTCTGCAGGGAGACAATAGACGCGAATGGGGAATGAAATCCAGGGTTGAAGGATTTAGAGCATCACACACGAGAATTCTCGTCCGGCAATGGGTTGAAGGCGACATGCTGCGTCTTGTTGTGCTTGTTGCCCTTTCGCCACGAGCTGTTTTCACAAGCAGTGCCCTGATCCTCCTTGGCAGCAGCAGCGGATTAATTGCGTGGGAGCAAATCAATTTCAGTTCACACGATCCTTGCCAGGAGGCCGTGTTTACCCACGCAAGCGCCTCTTCTTGCGGCTGATGACAACAAGACTATCGCCGCGATCTTCACCGACCCCACCTGTTGAGGTGCATCCCCAGAGGAAGGCAAACAAAACAGCCACTTGAAAAATCGTCGCCGCATCCGTGGATACCGCACGTTAGCTGGAAGAAGTTGGAGACTGGGAAAACGGATGAAAGAAGTAGTCACAATCCTAATTTGACAAATTGGTTGAATGTGGACATGCAGGCGATTGGCAAACTAGCCCTGAGAGCTGGAAATGTTGGCGAATAAATTTATCGTGCGGCCGTGCAGGAGCGATATGAATAGGAAAAATGGAGACCGACAGACAACAGTGCTTCGTCGAGGCAGCGCAGTGGACAAACGTGGACAAAAAACGCGGCGCGCTTAAATTGGCACTTTTTGTCCGAGCGCATGCAGTTGATATGATTGAGAATAGGAATGGACAATAATATTGGTCGCCATTCCACAAAGAACAAAACGAGGAAAAAAGCGCGGCCGCAGCGGAGGAAAAGGTTTGGACATTGTTGGAATAAATGGCAGAAGGGCCGCTCCCCGGTGAATTATGTCTAGGTGCTGGCCGAAGCTGGACGGAGATAAATAAAAATGCGCAAACTTGGGACGGCGGCCAGTTCGTCCTCCCGTCATCGGCACTCGTCGCACATCTGTTTTTCTATCAAATTATCGCCGATCATCTGCAAGCTCCTCTTCCGGAAGGCCCGCAATTGATGCTCGCTGACGCATTTCATTTGTTTGGTATTTAGTGCATGCCGCACATTTCTACAATTTCACTCGCAAACAATGGCAGCGATTAATAAAGGAATAATGCGAGGCATTTTTACAACAATCGAGCAGGAGTGCGTGCTGCTTGAAAAGGATCAAATTATGCGTTCGCTGCGTACGATTTCCGTCCGCATTCAGGCGCAAATATCGACGGCCGTACAAAAGCAACATCGACTTTTTTACTCGCCGTCTCGCTCACGTAAATTGGGCCCTCGGAGAACAACGACTTGGCAAACATACCTGATTTCGTCTTGCCATTGTTTGCGCAGACATTGTGCGCGCACTACAATGCGGAATAGTTTCGATTTCTTCGGGCTGCGCGTGTAAGTTGCATCGTTCTGTCATTGCTTGCCTCTAATTTTCCACACTTTGCAGCCCATTTTTCGCATTGCAATCGGGCGAGCGTAAACAAAGGGCGCCTTCAGCGATAATTGCTGGCCGGACAGGCTGAACGAGCGCGCCGAGTGGACAACCTTTCAGCGGCAATCGATGTGGCGGCCGCCTTGAATGCGAAATCAAATGATTAGGCAGGCGATTTCATTCAGCAGCGGGACGCCTTTGACGTGGCAGATTGTTCGCGATTGTGTTTGCGAACGATTGCAAGTAGTCGAGAGATGATGACGCCCTCGACGGCCTGATGATGACAAACTGATTGGGCAGAGAGAGCATGGTGATAGATGCGCTTCGGAGGCGGCCGAAGCATACTACACGTCTGCACGGCCCGGACAGATCAGATCAGATCGGAGCAATGATCGGCATTGTGCGGCCGGCCGTTTATCGCCCTTCGCCAATTTTTCTCGCCGAAATCGCGCACACCATCCGCACCGCCATCGTTCGTCGTGTGGCTGGATGCGCGCCAATCGCGTCGCTCGCGAAATTGCAACACGCAGGGGTGCGATGGGGAGAAATGTTGCAAATTGGGCCGCTTTGCGCCGCAATCGGAATGCGCAAGGCGAACGCTACACTTGCGAAACTTGCGCTCATTGGCGCCGGGGCGAGTTGCGCTCAAATTGCGCCACCAATTCGCCAATTCCACGTTAGTCATGCAATTAGTTCAGCGACAAGTGAAATAATTCACATTCATTTTCAGGTGAGCATTTCAACGAGCGGTATTGATTAGATCCGAGGTATTCGTCCCAATTGGCACTCGTGAAGGGTTGCAATGCTGACGGAGGACAAAGTTAGGTAAGCAAATTCAATACGTTATTTATCAAACGTTAGTTGCAATTCTATCACAAGTTGTAGTTTGTACTTTTTGCCAATTTTCTCATTGTCGTTTCAATATCAAATATCAATGAAAGGTAATGAAATGAAGAATTGGGTTCCGAGTTGAACGCAAAATTATAACAAAAATTTCTTTCGAATTGGATTCCTATTTACTAGGGAGTGTGTAGTCCGACTTCAAATTGCCAGAATTAAATGTCATTTAATAGGGTATCTAACGGATTAATGAGCTCCAATGATTAATTAGGTGCCACAGATTAGTAATGAAACAACATTTCTTTATGTTGGTCCTCATTTGCCAGTGAGTGCTTCAACTGATTTCAAATCAGCAGATTTCAATTTACAGCTAATTTAATAAGCTAGATACCAGCTATTAGTAAAGCAGGAATGATTAATTAGGTAGCAGATTAAAATGCCTTCTGTCATATATCCAATTAACGCTAATTTAATTGGCTATCTAAAAGTAACTTAATTAATTTTTTTGACATAAGCAAAAATGTAACAAACATCACTTTTCGCATTTAATCCCTGTTTGTCAACTCGGCAATGACGTGATCGCAACTCTATGATAACGTGATCGTAATTAAATAGGCTATTTAATGATATTAACAGTAATCCATCTATTATTTATTTTCGGGGATATTTATAAAAAACTAAAAATAATTAATCGCAGATATCTCTGGAATGGGTTATCCGTTTGAAACGTGTCATGTATCAAATGAAAGACAATTTAAGACACTATTTAAACATTATAATTAATGCACGTGTAATTAATTCGTTTCAGAGATAATGGCGAAAAGGTAATAAATGTCATTTTCGAAATTATCCAGTATATCTCGGGAATGGGTCGTTCGATTCTCAACTATCATACATCAAATGAAAGCTAATTAAGTAGGCTATTCTATAATATTAACAATAGCTCCATCTTTTATTTATTTTCGGAGATATTTGTAAAAGACTAAACATAATTAATCGCAGATTTTTCTGGAATGGCTGATCCCTTTGAAACGTGTAATATATCAAATGAAAGATAATTTAATACACTATTTAAGCATCATAATTAATGCGCGATTAATTAATTAGTTTCAGAGATAATGAAGAAAATGTAAAAAATGTCATTTTGGATATTATCCAGTATATCTCTGGAATAGGTCGTTCGATTTTCAACTATCATACATCAAATGAAAGGTAATTAAATAGGCAATTTCATGACATTAACAATAGTTCCATCTATTATTTATTTTCGGAGATATTTGTAAAAAACTAAAAATAATTAATCGCGAATATCTCTGGAATGGGTGATCCGTTTCAAACGTGTCATATATCAAATGAAAGCTAATTTAATACTCTATTTAAAGATAATAATTAATGCTCTATTAATTAATTAGTTTTAGAGATATATGGAAATGAACATCGCGCAGATCAAGTGCCATTTCCCAGCAAACTACTTATCGCAGGAGGACTTACTATAGGTCATTAGAAAGGTAATTTTATTAGCAATTCATAACATCCAGTATATTTTTTATATCTCTTTTTGTTTCCGAGATAATCGCAAAAAAGCAACCGTTCATAATAGGAGAACGTGTTGTGGTTCATTAGATAGATAATTTAATAAGGTACTCAAAACACTTTGTATAATCATTCTATCTGTTTTAGTTTCGGAGATAATCGCAAAAAACGAAAATATGACGTCATGGGCAAAATTCTAGAACTACTAGCTTCGGGGTGGTTGGTTTGTGCTTTAAAGTCAAGCCACTTCTTTGAAATTAGTCGCTTTAGAGTTGCTTTCAACGAGGGAGCTGTG
>JAOEHK010064834.1:0-16601 GCA_025447835.1 Labidoglobus nevermanni | reverse complement strand
TGAATAAAAGTGGCAAGAAATGTCCATAAACTGAAAGAAACTAAGAAGATCAAAGAAAGAGTCAAATTCCCGTATAAAGACGTTCTCCGATGAAGGTTTGCTCCAGATCCAGAAAGGACATCAACTTATCAACGAAAACGAATGCCAGAACATTGCAGTCGGTGTCTGTTCCCTTAAAACTGCTGCTCCTACGAGTTTAGGATTTCTGATTCGCGCTTGTAAGTGTTCATCGGCCTGGGCGAGGATTTAGTCAACTTGATAATAGTAGAGAATGAAAAATAGGAGGAAATTGATAAAACTACATGGAGGACGCTTCCAAGGACGTCTCAGAATTGTGAGAATGAATAAAAGTGGCAAGAAATGTCCATAAACTGAAAGAAACTAAGAAGATCAAAGAAAGAGTCAAATTCCCGTATAAGGACATTTTCCGAAGAAGGTTTGATCCAGATCCAGAATGGTCATCAACCTATCAAAGAAAACGAATGCCAGTACATTGCAGTCGGTGTCTGTTTCCTTGAAACTGCTGCTCCTACGAGTTTGGGAAGTCGCGCTCGTGCGCGAAAGTGGTTATCGGGCTGGGCCTGCTGGCTCGTGTGTAGGCTGCAGTAATAGGAGCGAGAGGTGAAGCCTGCCTACACCTACCACACACTCGGTTCGGCCTTCTGCTCGCGCCACTCGTCGGCGAAGGACAATGCCGAATTGCTCTCGAGTGATCGGCGGCGAGCCAGTAGCAGATCTAACTGAAGACCACCGCCGTGAGTGCGCGGCTCGGCTCCACGGCCGCAGACTATCATTACCCACGTGCAGCCGATAGTAATTCCGATTGCCTGGCCGGAGCGCGAGTCGTGATTGCAGATGGAGCGCGCGCGATAATGGGCGCCGGAGTGGTGCGCTTCCCCGGAGCGAGGATCGCCGCGATTCCGATCGCCGCCATGGCCGCCGTGGCGCGCTTTCTTGCCGCATACCGCGCGCTTGTTCACAGGCTGTTAGACAGCCGGCCGGTGTGACCTCCCGAGGTGTCGCCCCACCGGGACGCAAATTATAGCTGCGCCGCTGCGCGAACCCTCTTCAAAAGTCACGCTTCAGACAATGGGCGCCCGCGCCGCTATTACCTGCCCAGATAGCGCCCCGAATGGTAACAGTTGCGTCTCGCTCGCCAGCCAAGGGCATTCGTAGCGTTCGCGCGCTTATCCAGCATCAGCAACTGCAGCATTTACTTATCTCACGACGAGGTAAACGCGCGCGCAAAACGGTAACTGATGCATTTGCTGACAAGGCTCCTTCCCGATGCTGAGTTCGTTGCCAACGATGGTGCAGGGAGACGATGAGGCAATGTGCGCATTTCAGAACAACCATGTGAGGACGCGTGGAGGCGCCCTCCGCAGCCATGTTGCTTGCGAGCACAAGCAGCGTGCGCTTGCTCCTGCTGGCGGCGCTGATAGGAGTCGCGGCGGCAAAGGGCCGCAATCGCAATCGGGCCCATCAGGCGGCGGCCGGGGCCGGGGCCGGGCGCGGTCTTGGCGAGACCGCCGCCGCCTTCTACAAGCCGATCAACGGCAACGCGTCCCACCTGCAGCTGTTCCACAAGACGGAGAAGTTGGCGGATCGCGACGCCGACTTCAGCAAGGGCAAGAGTAAGTGGTGCGAACAAAGCGGGGCGAGGTGCGCGAAAAGGACGCTTTCGTAATACCCCGCAATTCGGGTCGCGGAACGCTCGAGGTCATGGGTTCCCACACACAAATAAAGTCTAGAATTGTACATCATCTTGATTGCCTTGTGGGTGAATTTGATCACTGCTTCCCAGAAAACATTGCTAAGGATACAATTCTTGGGCTAGTACGCAATCCGTTCACTACAAATGTAGACTCATTGCCTGAAGCACTACAGGAGCAGGCAATTGAACTAAAAACAGATTCAACTGCATGGGATGATTTCAAGAATCAGTTTAAACGACTTCTGGCAGTGGCATAACTTCATTTTTGGGGCCTGGAAGCGAATTCTAACCATGGGGCCCCTATTAATTTCTGCAGTGCCGATGTTTTATGATGGCCTACCTATGAGTGACAAATTGCGGATCGGAATTTGGTTTCGTCGGGGCCCCTCTGAAGCGGGGGCCCTGACGCATTGCTTCCACTTGCTTCCCCGTAGCTACGCCACTGACTTCTGGATTAAATATTTGTCTGTGTACCCAAAACTAGGAGACGAAGCCCTACGGGTAATTCTTCCTTTCTCTTCAACGTACCTCTGCGAAAGAAGGTTTTCGAGTTTGGTTCTAATCAAACAAAGGAACAGAATGAATGTGGAAAGTGATCTGCGTTGCGGTCTGACATCATTCTAGCCCAAAATTTCCAAGCTAGTTGCAGCAATGCAGCACCACCCTTCACATTAATTCTTTTATCATGTGAAATCCTTTATTATTCAGACTATTCTGTGGACTACTTGGCTAGGAAGGCAGTAAGAATAGTGTTTTCAGTATTGAGTTTCAGATGCAAACAAACGATTTTCATATTTCATTCGTTAGTGATTATATTTGTAATAACATATATACCATAATCCTTTTCTAGTATATTACTGTTCAGTATATTATTTTGTTCCCTTTGTTGTAAATTAAAAGTCTCATTGCCCTAGGGCAGTGGTCGGAATTGGCATCTCTCGAGCCGCATGCGGCTCTTTGGGCCTTTGGCTGTGGCTCTTCCACAAAATATTTTGTGCAGGGTCATAACATGGCATTCTTAGATTCTTTCTTTGGGATTTCACAACCACGGTTGGGTCTCGGAAAATCATGGCTCTTTGAATATACTTTAATATTGTGTTTGCTTAAATTTGGCTCTTTTCGATGACGAATTTGCCGACCACTGCCCTAGGGGAGGCGTGAGAGTTTTGAAACACGATAAAGGGGGGCGCAGAGCTCAATAGTTTGAGAACCCATGCTCTAGGTGGTTTACCTTGACGGAGGAGGTTTTTGCCAGCATCGCCGACAGCGGAGACGTTGAGCGTTCGCGCTTCATTCCACAGCCGTGTGTGCTGACCAAATATATGCTCGCATTATTTAACTTGGACATTCAATAAGCCGCCATTTGCTTAAGACAGCTTTTCATCTGCTTGGTCTACTTGCGGCCACGCCAGAAACGTATTGGAAAAGTATTTCCAGTGGAGCTATTTCAGAAATACTACTAACACCAAAACCAATACAAATACAGACAAGTTCCAGTATTGCGTCGGGCAAATAAAAATATCAAAAGGTTACATGTTCATTTGAAATTCATATACTATGTATTCTTATTGGAATGTATGGAAATGAGGCGAAGAAAGCTAGAAATTTAGAACAACATCAAAAGGGCCGAAGGAACATAGTCCAGCTAAATAAAATTAGGGCTACTTTTCACCATGCAGAGGTGAAGATTTAGTGTGGTCTTGAACAAAACTAAGAAAGTCCTCATTTCTTCGTTTACACTGGTTACATTTGCACTTGAAATCCATATACCCATAACCATGGGGAAACTTGGTAACTATGTGTGTTTTCATTGGAAAATATGAAAATGAGGAGAGGAAATCTAGGGCTGAAGGAACAGAGTGCAGCTGAATGGAATTAGGCTTAATTTTAGGAAGTTTTTGCTGTGATCTCTGCGAAAACACCATGAAGAGGTGAAGAACTAGCGTGGTATTTAACAAAACCAAGAAATTCGCTGTTATTTTCCTATATAGTAGGTTATATGTTCAGTTGAAATCTATATACCTACAAACTTGGAAACTATGTGTGTCTTATTGGTAACTATGAAAGAGTAGAGGAAATCTAGAAATCTAGGGCCGAAGGAGAAGAGTGGAGCTGTAAGAAAATGGATTTTCAAACGTTTAGATTGCGACCTCAGCAAAGACATCATGTATAGGTAAAGCATTAGCGTGGTATTTAACAAAACCAAGAAATGTGATCTTTGAGCGATGTTTTTGGAGTTGAATTAATTATGGGTAGAAAAGAAATTGTCGAAGCTCCAAATGTATTTAATGTATCTTAATACTTACTGCCGACCGGTTGCGGCCCAAACATGGCCATCATCAGGGTAAAAAAATGTAAAGCGATGTTAAATTACAATATATTATACATAATGGTAAGTTCAATAAATTTTGAATGCCTTTCCACCCAACTAGTGAAAGGCAAACCAAGAAAGTCCCGGTTTCTTCGTGTATAATAGGTTGCATGTACACTTGAAATCCATATACTCATAATCATGGGGACACTCGGAAACAATGTGTGCTCTTATTTGAAACTATTGAAAAGAGGAGAGGAACCTAGAATTCTAGGTCAATATCAAAAGGACTGCAGGAAGAGAGTGTAGCTAAATGAAATTAGGCCTAGTTTCAGAAAGTTTACGGTGCGACTTTTGCGACAACACCATGCAGAGGTGCAGAATTAGTGACAAAACTAAGAAGGTCCCGGATTTTCTTATATAATTGGTTACATGTACATTGGTAATCCATAATCTATAAGCATTGCGAAAACTTGCAAACTGCGTGTTCTTACTGCCAGCATGGAAAATTGAAGAGGATGCTAAGAAATTGAGAAATCTAGGGTCGAAGGAGAAGAGTGGAGCTGAAAGATACTAGGCTTTCGAAAGTTTGGATTGCGATCTCAGCAAAGACATCATGTATAGGTAAAGCATTAGCGTGGTATTTAACAAAACCCAGAAAGTCCCGCTTTATTCGTTTATAATAGTGAAAGCCATATACCCATAATCATGGGGTCACTCGGAAACTATGTGTGCTCTTTTATGAAACTATGAAAAGAGGAGAGGAACCTAGAAATCTAGGCCAATATCAAAAGGAGCGTAGGAAGAGAGTGTAGCTAAAGGAAATTAGGCCTAGTTTCAGAAATAGTGACAAAACTAAGAAGGCCCCAGATTTTCTTATATAATAGGTTACATGTACACTGTTAATCTATATACCCATAAGTATTGCGAAAACGTGTTCTTACTGGAAAGTTGAAGAGGATGCGAAGAAACTGAGAAATCTAGGGCCTACGGAGAAGGGTGGAGCTGAAAGAAACTGGCCTTTCGAAAGTTTGGATTGCGACCTCAGCAAAGGCATCATGTATAGGTAAAGCATTAGCGTGGTATTTTACAAAACCCAGAAAGTCCCGGTTTCTTCGTGTATAATAGGTTACATGTACACTTGAAATCCATATACCCATAATCATGGGAACACTCGGAAACTATGTGTTCTCTTATTGGAAACTATGAAATGAGGAGAGGAACCTAGAAATCTAGGCCAATATCAAAAGGACCACACGAAGAGAGTGTAGCTAAATGAAATTAGACATATTTTCAGAAAGTTTACGGTGCGACTTTTGCGACAACACCATGCAGAGGTGCAGAATTAGTAACAAAACTAAGAAGGTCCCAGATTTTCTTATATAGTGGGTTACATGTACACTGGTAATCCATATACCCATAAGCATTGCGAAAACTTGCAAACTGCGTATTCTTACTGGAAAGTTGAAGAAGATGCGCAGAAACTGAGAAATCTAGGGCCGAACGAGACGAGTGAAGCTGAAAGAAACTGGGCTTTCGAAAGTTTGGATTGCGACCTCAGCAAAGACATCATGTATAGGTAAAGCATTAGCGTGGTATTTAACAAAACCAAGAAAGACCCGGTTTTTTCGTGTATAATAGGTTACATGTACACTTGAAATCCATATACCCATAATCATGGGGACAGTCGGAAACTATGTGTGCTCTTATTGGAAACTATGAAATGAGGAGAGGAACCTAGAAATCTAGGCCAATATCAAAAGGACCGTAGGAAGAGAGTGTAGCCTAGTGAAATTAGGCCTAGTTTCAGAAAGTTTACGGTGCAACTTTTGCAACACCATGCAGAGGTGCAGAATTAGTGACAAAACTAAGAAGGTCCCAGATTTTCTTATATAATGGGTTACATGTACACTGGTAATCTATATACCCATAAGCATTGCGAAAACGTGCAAATTGCGTGTTCTTACTGGAAACTGCGAAATCTAGGGCCAAAGGAGAAGAGTGGAGCTAAAAGAAACTAGTCTTTCGAAAGTTTGGATTGCGACCTCAGCATGCAGAGGTGTTGAATTAGCGTGGTATTTGAATCTGCTGGTAGCGTTTGTTTGGACGCAGGCACCGCGAGAGGAGAAATGTCTGCGCCGCCTTCGTAATCGCTCGCCATTATTGAGCGCGGCGAGTGCGTTGCGAAACAAAACGCGCTGCTGCGGCGCCGATAAGCGCTTCGATTTGCACTCGGCGTTGCGTTGGAGACGCGAGGAGCGCGAACAGATTGTTGTTGCTGTTGGTGATGGCGGGCGCTGCGCTGGAATGCCACAGCCAGAGCGCGCGAGTTCGCTGGCTGTGCGCGCACCGAGGATTAATAAATGTTATTAGCCGCAGATGCGAGATGCAGTCGTAAAACAGGCTTACGGCCGCCGGCGCCGTTGTTCCTCCTCCTCCTCCTCTCCTCCACCTCCACCTCATCAGGTCCGCCGCGCAAGAACTTGTCGGCTTCATCCTTCCGCATTCCTCTTCCGATGAGCGCTCATCATCATCCTCTACTCTCTCTCTGCTTGCAGTCTGCATCGGGACCAACGGGCGCATGTCGGTGCCGTCCAACCGCGACCACCACTACCGCAACATGAAGGAGCGCTTCACCAACTGCACCTACGTGGACGGCAACCTGGAGCTGACGTGGCTGCAGGACGAGAACCTGGACCTCGGCTTCCTGCAGTACATCCGCGAGGTGACCGGCTACGTGCTCATCTCGCACGTGGACATCCGCAAGATCGTGCTGCCGCGCCTGCAGATCATCCGCGGGCGCACGCTCTTCAAGCTCAACGTGCACGAGAAGGAGTTCGCGCTGCTGGTGACGCTCTCGAAGATGTACTCGCTGGAGCTGCCCGCGCTGCGCGACGTGCTCAGCGGCAGCATCGGCCTCTTCAACAACTACAACCTCTGCCACATCAAGACGATCAACTGGAACGAGATCATCACGGACGCGCGCGGCTCCTACGTCTACATCTACAACTTCACGTCGCCGGAGCGCGAGTGCGCACCATGTCATCGCGACTGCCACGCGGGCTGCTGGGGAGACGGCAAGGAGAACTGCCAGCGCTTCTCGAAGGAGACGTGCAGCGCCCAATGCGCGCCCGGCCGCTGCTTCGGGCCCAATCCGCGCGAATGCTGCCACCTCTTCTGCGCCGGCGGCTGCACCGGGCCCAAGCAGAGCGACTGCCTCGCCTGCAAGAACTTCTACGACGAGGGCGTCTGCACGCAGGAGTGCCCGCCGATGCAGGTCTACAATCCGACGAGCTACTCGTGGGAGGCGAACCCCAGCGGCAAGTACGCGTACGGCGCCACCTGCGTGAAGAAGTGCCCCGAGCACCTGCTGAAGGACAGCGGCGCCTGCGTGCGCACGTGCCCGCCGAGCAAGAAGGCCACCGGCGGCGAGTGCGTGCCCTGCGACGGGCCGTGCCCCAAGACGTGCAACGTGGACGGCGACGGCACCATCCACGCGCTCAACGTCGACCTCTTCCACGGCTGCACGATCATCGACGGCTCCATGCAGATCCTCGACAACTCGTTCTACGGCTACCAGCACATCTACCCGAACTACACGTTCGGCGCGCGCATCCCCGCCATGCACCCCGACCGGCTCGAGGTGTTCAGCACGCTGAAGGAGATCACCGGCTTCATCAACATCCAGGGCAACCACAGCGACTTCCGCAACCTGTCCTACCTGCGCAACCTGGAGGTGATCGGCGGGCGGCAGCTGCACGACTACTTCTCCTCGCTGTTCGTGGTCAAGACGTCGCTGCAGTCGCTCGAGCTGCACTCGCTGCGCAGCATCAACTCCGGCACGGTGATCATCCTCGAGAACACGCAGCTGTGCTACGCCGAGCGCATCAACTGGACGCGCATCAAGCGCGTCTCCGACCACGTCTCCATGATCAAGAACAACAAGCCGCAGGCGAACTGCAGCCGCGAGCAGCTCGTCTGCGACCCCCAGTGCAGCGAGGAGGGCTGCTGGGGCGCCGGCCCTGATCAGTGCCTCTCCTGCGCCAACTTCAAGTACGCCGGCACCTGCATCCAGAACTGCCAGTCTTTACCCGGGTAGGTGCTTGTTATGGACAAAAGGACAAAATCACAGTGAGACAAAATCACATATTAGGGATGTTCCCAGTTGCATATTTATCGAATGAACTTTCTTTAAGTTTATATTACTTTCTTCATTACAAGAAAAGAAAATGATTTACAAAACACAAAAGCCGTAATCACTGCTTCAAATGAGTTTTTATTCTCAAATATATGATCAGCAACCTATTACGAAAAAGATTTAATAAAGGTGACTAGGTACGTAAAAAATTCATTCGCTCATTGGCATTATAGCCTTGAAGAGGGACGGCCAACCCAAATGAACTCGCGGGCCACCTTGGAAATGCATCATAAGTCCGCGTGCCGCACATAAAATTCTCCCGGGCAAGCACAGGGATTACCCGATGACAATTACCACGAAAATAAAATGCAATAAAAATACCAGGAAATACTTCATGGATGTGGTGACCGTAAATTCGCGGAAATGCGAATATTGAAAATTCACTTGAAATTTGTGGATGTCGTAGATTTTTCTTTTTTGTGCAAATATGCTTGAAATAAGAGATAATAGATATATATATTTTCACATATTAAATTGAAATTGAGTTATTATTCAGAGTTATCCTGACGTAAAGGAAGAAGATTTTCACCTACAAATATTTAACTATTCCACTGATATGCAAGAAAACGATGAAAGTTTGTTCTATTCCACTATTGATGATAACTGCAAAGCTGTAAATATTGTGCGAAGTCGTAAAAATGAGTAGGGCAACAAACAATAGCCCAATGTTCAATATCATTTCTGGGAACACTATTGGGAGATGGATTAGCCGCCAGCATTCAAGATGCGCAATGTAAAATAGCCGTCAGCATCCTCTTTGCGCAGAAAATACGCAGTCGGTATTTACGGGCCTTTGATTTGTTCTTCGCGGGCCGCGGGTTAGCCGTGCCTGGCCTTGAACAATGTTTGAAATACCTAACATATTTAAGACGGCCAGCGATTCGCTGACCACCGGTATGTTGTAAATATATTGTGTGTTGAAAGGACAATCCCTTCACGATTCTATCCAGAAATGTCCAAACAGTTGGATGAGAACATTGAAAAAGTGATTGGAGCCCGTAATGCTATCCTTTGATACAATTTGTAGTCCTTGCAATATAGTCGGCTGCAGGTTGCTTATGGTTTCAAGTTGAATACTAAATAATGGGTCACCTCCAAACGACTTGCACTCTCCTGGGGACGTGCAAGACTTAGGGAACTCGTTGGGCTCATTACGGGTCACTGTGGGCTCAACAAGCACCTAGCCATAATGGGTCTTTGTGAAGACCCACTATGCAGGTACTGAAACTCCTCAGCACATAGTGGGCGAGTGCATCCTACTAAGTGTGCAACGGAAGGCAACCTTAGGGAAGGAGGCACTGACCCACGCTGAGATGGCTAAAGTGGCCTGGGATGAGCTCATGCGCTTTTTCGAAGACATGAGAAATCTAGGGGATTAATGGTGGGTTAGCATAAATGGACCGAGGTGCGGGGAACCGGAGGTAGACCGATCCCGACGTAAAAAAAAATAATAGGTCATTGTCTTAATAAGAACCTAATGGGTCTTTGCTTAATTTTTAAAAAGTACAAATATGTGATTTTGTCCCTATGTGATTCTGTCCTGACACCGTTTGCTAATCGCGTCCACTTGCAGCATCTACAAGTCGGTGAACAACACGTGCATGCGGTGCCATGAGCAGTGCGGCTACTCTTGCTACGGCCCAGGCGCGGACACGTGCAACACGTGCAGGCACTTTAAGGACGGGCCGTATTGCGTACCGGCGTGCCCAGCGGGCAAGTACGCCGACGCCGGGGAGTGCCGCGCCTGCCACAAGAACTGCGTGGACGGGTGCAGCGGGCCGAGCAACGCGCTGGGCAGCGGCGGGTGCCGGTCGTGCGAGCGCGCGATCATGAACCACACGACCACGGTGTGCCTGCACCGCGACGAGCCGTGCCCAGTGGGCTACTACTACGAGTCGGTGCAGCGCACGCAGCAGGACTCGATGCGCATGCTGGTCGGCAAGACGATCTGCCGGCGGTGCCATCCGCGCTGCAAGAAGTGCACCGGCTACGGCTTCCACGAGCAGGTGTGCCAGGCGTGCACGCACTACAAGCGCGGCGAGCAGTGCGAGGACGACTGCCCGCAGGACCACTACGCCGACGACGCGCGCCACATGTGCGTGGAGTGCGACCGCGAGTGCCGCGGCTGCACCGGCCCGGGGCCGAGCAACTGCCTGGCGTGCCAGACGCTCAAGATCTACGCCGACGGGCAGCCGGCCAACGGCACCAGCTTCGTCTGCGCCGAGAAGTGCCCGCAGGAGTTCCCCTCGCGCAGCTTCCTGCCCGACCAACTGACGCACTACTGCGCCGCCGAGGAGACGGCCCTCCGGAGCGCGCTCGCCGCCAGCAAGTTCCAGTGGATCGTCGTGCTGCCCATCGCCATCATCATCGTCGTCGTGTTCGCGGCGCTCGCCTTCGGCTTCTACTGCTACAAGCGCACCAAGGTCAAGGCCGACACGATGAAGATCACGATGGCGATGACGCCCATCGAGGCCGACCTGCTGCGGCCCAGCAATGTGCCGCCGAACCTCAGCCGGCTGCGCATCATCAAGGAGGCGGAGATGCGGCGCGGCGGCGTGCTCGGCTTCGGCGCCTTCGGCACCGTCTACAAGGGCGTGTGGATCCCGGAGGGCGAGAGCAACAAGATACCCGTCGCCATCAAGGTGCTGCGCGAGAACACGGGCGCCAACTCGAACAAGGAGTTCCTGGACGAGGCGTACATCATGGCGACGGTCGAGCATCCCAACCTGCTGAAGCTGCTCGCCGTCTGCATGACGTCGCAGATGATGCTCATCACGCAGCTGGTGCCGCTCGGCTGTCTGCTCGACTTTGTGCGCCGCTACCGCGAGCGCATCGGCTCCAAGGGCTACCTGTCCTACTGCACGCAGATCGCGCGCGGCATGGCGTACCTGGAGGAGAAGCGGCTGGTGCACCGCGACCTGGCCGCGCGCAACGTGCTCGTCCAGTCGCCGGCGTTCATCAAGATCACCGACTTCGGGCTGGCGAAGCTGCTGGACGCGCACGAGGACGAGTACAAGGCCGCCGGCGGCAAGATGCCCATCAAGTGGCTGGCGCTCGAGTGCATTCAGCATCGCATCTTCACGCACAAGTCGGACGTGTGGGCGTTCGGCGTCACCGTCTGGGAGCTGCTCACGTTCGGCGACAAGCCCTACGACAACATTCCCGCGCGCGACGTGCCCGACCTGCTCGAGAACGGCAAGCGATTGCCGCAGCCGCCAATCTGCAGCATCGACGTCTACATGATCATGATCAAGTGCTGGATGCTGGACGCCGAAAGTCGGCCGGGCTTCAAGGAGCTCGAGGACGACTTTGCCAAGATGTCGCGGGATCCGTGCCGCTACCTCGCCATTCCCGGCGACCCCTACACAACGACCAAAAGTACCACGGTGTCTTTACAAGTACGCAGATTCGATCATCTTCCCGCTCCTGGAAATTGTTTTTCAATTGCACGCTTACTTTCAGGACCCACGTGATAGCATCTCGCGGACAATCACGTCCATCTCGAATGAGGGCACGCTGGAGTACAACGAAATGAATCAGCCCAAGTCGCGCGCGCCCTTCCAGGCCGGACGCCACTTGTCGCTGTCGTTCTCGCCGCCGCCGAGCCCCGTGAAGTGGCCAGCGGGGTCGCATACTTCGGACGGCAGTTGCGCGCCCCAGAACCAGCACAATTGGAACCAGGAGCGACTGCGTTTCGTGCAGGCGATGAGCGCCACGAACAGCAGCAGCGGAAAGAAGGACATCTCGGACGGGTCGAGTGTGATGTACAGCGGCGGCGAGGATATCGGCTCGGACGAGTACGATTCGGCAACCAGGTCGCAGGCGCAAGTCGGGGGCGTTAAGGTCGATCTGCCGGTCGACGAGGATGATTATCTCGTGCCAACTCCGCAGCAAGCGCAGGTGCCCTCCACCTACGTCGAACTGAAGTCGGACTCGAAGGGCTCGGATTCGCTCGGCGGCGTGTACTTTAGCACAACGAACATTGATAACCCGGAGTATATCTTCAGCAATGATTCGCCCATCGATGCCACGCCTTGCCAAACGCTAGGCATTCCAACTGTGAACTATACGCCTGAGGTGTCCACTCCAATGAGATGCTCCGAGGAAGAGTCCGATCATGAGTACTACAATGACTTCGATAGGCTCACGCGAGAACTTCAGCCCCTGCAGCGGAAAGGTGGCGAAACGACAGTGTGATCTAGCTTCGCGCGCCTAGAACCCTTGAAATCGCTCCGATTTGTTGTAGATATGATTGAGTGCCATTCGAACAAATGGCTTTTCCCAAACTGTATATATTTCGATACTAAGTGGATCTGAGGACTTTCAATAATGATTTGGGCAAGATACAATAGAATTCCGCCACAATATCATGTAAATACTGGAAAAGAGAGAGGAGAAGAAGAAGAAGCTCTTGCCCGAAGTGCATTTATCTGTGATAAGTAATGAAGGAACAATGTTGTTGCCTTGTGAATAATTGAGGCACGAGTATACAGTTGATGAAAGGCACGCACAAAAGTATCTTAATTATTTTTTTATTGTTAGATATTTTTATTCTTTGCGTTAATTTAATGAAATGTTTATCACTTAGTGTGTGATAGTATTACAAGAAAACAAGCTCCTTACACAAATTTAGCGATATCATTGTACTACAATACAGTGCCATAAAGAACATTATGTTGCATTGCAAACTTTTTATTCAACTGGATTTTCAACTTAATAAACACAAGCTGTATCTTCTATTTGCTACAATTCAGACGACATGCTACTAACCCTTAGATTCGCGCTATACGGGGATCGACTTACGGCCTAACACAGATACTATCAGGAATCTTTGGAGCCTACCTGCGAATTGGTAAGGCGGAAGCTGATAGGTTCTGGTACTGCGCCGACCCGGACGCTGGGGAGCACACCCTTTTTTATTGCACCAGGTGGGAAACTGGGAGGGACAAAAAGATTGCGGAAACAAGATGCTCGGAAGTACCGAGGCCTGGGACGCTGTTACGACCTTTACAGAGGACGAAATGAAGAGGAAGCAAGGTGACGAAAAAGCTAAGCAACGGGGAGAGGTGATTTCGAGAAGAGGACAATAATATCACAAGGCCCCAAACGGGGTCCGGGCTACCGGCTCTGAAGTAATGCCGAGAAGGCGGTTCTAGGGGTGGATAACCTGCTGACAAAGTTGGTAGGTTTTTAGTCGGTAGGCGTGCCTCAGGAGAATGTCTTTTGAAGATTTTCCCCCAACATAATAGAAAAGATTCGCGCTATTTCGAGATTTTCGAGATTATTTCTCAAACTAATGCAAGCTTCGAACATATGGAATCAGAACAGAAATTCCAACAGTACTTTTAAACGCTAAAAATCACAGTATGGATTTCCTTTCTAATTGGATTATTTTCGAAGTCAGCAGTTGTTCCAAACTTGGTCTCGCAATATCTCGGGAACATATGAAGGTAGGAAAAATATTCTAACGGTTTTACATTCTCCTGTTCATCTTCATTCGATGAAGATAAGGATTACAAAACAGTATGGATTTCTTTGCGGCATTGGTTATTTTCTGAGATTGCATTTTTCCAAACATTGTTCCACCTTTGACCCGTCATAACTCGGCAACAGAAACTAATTCAAACTTAAAAAATATCTAATAATGCAGTGAATTGAGAATTGATCATTAAAATACATTCGCTTGTGGATGAAATTCAATTATGAATTAAATTATTGCGATTTTCATTTATTAAAGTTTACCTCCACAGTGGAAACGATCCAGGATAACACTCTAGGACAGTTAGATTTGGGGAGTTAATTTGCCTCAAGCCAATGTGGCTAAAGGAGGAATTATAATTTTAAAATAATGCGAATAATATAAATATAAAAATTCACAACACTCGGATTTGAAAATCTAATAAATTTGCAATACAGCAACAACGTAATTAACAAACGTTAAAACGTATTTTGATGAAAATATTTTGCGCGATTTCGGAGTAACATGTTATTTACGCGATTATTATTGCGAAATTTCAAGGTGAAATCAACACGTGGCAACAATATTTCAGGTGATGTGAATTTTTAATAAGAAATTCGAGTATTCACCGTGATTAATATGCCTTTAATGATCACAAATTCCAAGCAATATTACAAGGATTGTGTCTCTTGACGGATTGCACAACAATATGTGCCGGATTGCGCAATACTTAACGGATGGTGCAATAGTAGATATTTGCTGTATTGTGCAATACTTGACGGATTGCGAAATATTTGTCCGGAAATGCTAATGATTGCGCAACATTTCGCAATAGTTTTGCGGTAATTTTGGCGATTGTGCAATACTGGTCCTGAAATTTCCGTAATTACGCAAGTGGGGGAACACTCAATGCATGAGGACCGCTCAGCGCAGAAGGATCTAGTTATTAATATATATATCGATAAAAAATTGTTCAATCATATTTACTGATGGTTACACTTAATTTGCTTCAATTACACCGCAAACACTTGATATACCGGTACGTGTGATATAACAACAAGCGAGAGTGCGAAATTAATTCGTCCTAGATCAATCCCGAAGTGAATTTAATTTTCAATCATGTTAATTAAGATCTGAATCATTTTTATTTAGAACTGCAATGCTTTTACTGTAAAAAGAATAACTCGATTCATAACGAATGCAAATATCTACAATTCTTACGTAAATTCGAGGTCATCAATAAATAGAGAAAATGGAAGAAAACTCAATAGTGAACTACCAAAGAGTGACACAGATTGTCGCGACGCAAACATGTAAATATGGACAAGCCGAGGCCGAAATTATTTGTAATTAAATAGGTTTCTGTGACAAGGAATGAGAAATGTGGACTGAGAGAAGAGAATTGAGTTGATATTTAACTTGCAAAAGTGGAATAAGTTTATCATTGAAAAACCTCTGATTACTGGCTAAGAATGGAATAATCTATCTGTATACTAGCCATAATGAACTCGTCACTCGTCAACAAGATTCTTCCTTTTTTTCTAAGATCGTCTATGATTCTTTTTACCCACATGCCGACTTTTTCAATCGCAGGCCCTTATCCTCCCAATCAAGGTCATTTCCTTGGTGGCATTGAGACCGTCGTTGTATATTATTTTATTTTATTAATGGGGCACCCTTCGCCCAGAGCACCGCAGCCTAAAAGGCCCAATGTGCAGTGGCCCTTTAATTTAAAATCCAAGCAAATTAAATAGCTCCCTTGGAGGTATTGAAGTTATGTCCAAAAGCACCAAGCTATTCCTCATCTGCAAGTGGACGAGTCCTTTGAGAAGGTTGACCTTCCGTAAATCTCCGTTAGTGAGAAGCAAGAATTCCTTAGCATTTTGTGTGAATAGCAACAGGAACAGCTTAGCTAAGGCCCACCCAATTTTAGAGTTTTGTTTAAAGAAAATATGTGTCAACTAGACATCAGTGATATTAGCAATTATTGGTGGCTTTCGTGAGAATCTCGAATGGAGTCCGAGTTGCGAAAAAGGCGGCGACTGTTTGCTGGACTCGCCTGAGAATGCTTTGCGCGACCATGAACTATAATCGTGATGTAAGAAAACGTGCTTGCCACACTGGTTATTGCACTTATGTACTTTAATTCTTACTTAATAAACCGCTCGCCCGATTCGGCCGGCTGGCTGCCAAAGGTTCACGTTTTGCGCAAAGAGACGTTGCAACAAAAGGCGGCATGGCGAGCGCTTAGACTAAACTATTGCTGCAGGAGATTGCGTGCGTTACGCCAATGTCGTTGCTCAATTCGTTTGCAAGACGTCGATTATGAATGCGCAAATTACAAATGCTTAATGATGTGGCAGGCTGCGACTCGCCAATCTAAACATTTCAACATTTTCATCAATTGTTCCCTTGCCTGTCAATACAACAACTTGAGAATGAATCATCAATGTTGAAATCAATTGATGCAGATGCAAACAATAAGGACACGAGTGGGTTTATGAGACCGTATACATTCTAAGTACATATCTATCTGAATATAAAAATGAATGCATATATATAATACAAATAATTCAAACGAATTGATTCGAAACTTATAGCGAAAAAACCAACACTTTTCGTGATAAACGGCAGTGCAATAGCAATCGACGTCGGTCTTCTGCGCATGCGCCTTGACCGCCGTGTCTCCGTCCGTTACCGAACAGTACCAACCGATGGACGGGCAGAACAGATATAGATGTGGAAATAGTAGTAAAACCCAAGCAACGCTGGGTACTCCACTAGTTTTTGTAAATACACTGGTACCTCGAGATACGAATGCCCTGACATACGAATATTTTGATATACGAACTGCCGAGCCAGGGATATTTTGCCTTGAGATACGAACAAGATTTGAGATACGAGCAGTCGCAGGACCTTA